>RJWH01003437.1:0-155331 GCA_004363575.1 Solenodon paradoxus
CTCTCTCTCTCTCTCTCTCTCTCTCTCTCTCTCTCTCTCTCTCTCTCTCTCTCTCTCTCCCACTCCTCGTTCCCTCTCTTTCTTTCCCTCCCTCTTTCTCTCCATCTTTTAAATTATTTTAAGATACACAATCAATTTCATTATTGATTGCTATTTTCAGTGATAATCTGAGTTGTAATAAAGAGATAGAGCCATTATTCACCCTGAAATTGCATTGGTGGTTTAACAGAAAACTAGCAGGCAGGGGACCTAAATGAAATAGTGAATTAATGAGCAGTTGGCTTGAGATGAATTTCCTCTTTTTGTCTTGGTAAAGGAGCAGGATCAGAGAAACCCTTAAGTCCCTTACAAATTCTGCTTCTGAGCAATTATTTCGAAGGACTTCATGAGCTCACATGGATTTTATTTTCTCTTGTTTACTTTCTTTATTATTTCCTAATTTCTATCAAAGAGGTTTTTAAGGTTACTTGATTCAAACCAGCAATGACTGATAGGAGTGTATTGAAAATAAACAAAAGCTTAAAAAAACCCACACAAACAGGTGAAAGGATTCTATCTAAATATAGTTGTAAGAACTGCTGTTTAGAAATGGAAAACACTCTAAATACCTTATTTAGACAATAAGATACAAAGACTCTGTTTCATAGGTTTATTCCTAGAATCAACTTCATTTTATGATAATTTGTGAATTTCATCCAAAAATAACAACGTTTAGTTAGAACAGCACAAAATTTGAGTCTTAATCAGGTCAAAGGAAAACTCTTGTTCTACAGTAGTATTTTTCCCTAACAGATTTGATCTCAGGCCACTTTTCTTGAAACACATTCCACTATATACACATATATATGTATATATATACATATATATGTATATATATATCTGTGTGCAATTAACAATTACTCTAAGTTAATCTTGACTGATTTGGTTTGTTTGGAGTAACTGTAAAAGACTCCTTTTCCTCTTGAAGTAATACCAATAAAAACCTATACTGGGTCCTGCACAGTTTTACGTTTCTCCAAAATGTGTCTCCTGCCCCACCCTGACACACACCAAAAGTTTTTAGTCAAAGGATATCTTTCTGTTCCAATCTGCATGAGATTTACATTCTCATGCTGCTTTATCATTTCATGTTATTTGCATTTTCAGAGTTTGAGATACCAAGTTCAAAAGTGTCTGTTGACTCGGTCTTTTCTTCATAAACATAATCAACAAATATATTATGTAATGAAATAGTCCATCTAGTAACACTGTTAAATGCTGTTGACTTAATATTTCCCATACGTTGCGTGTTAGGTCTTAACAAAATAATGGCACTTAGAGTTCTTTTATAAAGTCAGCAAAAATCCCCGTTGAATAGAACCATGCATTTAAAAAGAGGCAGTGCAGAAAGGAAAAAATATATACCTTTTGTATCTTGCTCAGGTTCACTTTCTTCTATTAATAGAAACAAGACGAAACAAACAAACATAACAAACACACAAGCAAAAACAACACATCATGAAAAGGGAAATCTTTGACCAGAGAAACATTAGTTGTGCAACAAGATTCATCTGAATCTCCTCGTTTCTTATGTGAATAAGAAACAAATGCAATCAAGGGAAACTGCTGACCTTTTTACAAGCACATTCTTAAATGACATAAAATCTCAAATGATTCCTTCTGGCCAGGCAGTACTACGCGGAAAATAAACTACAGCATACCCAACAAACAGCTCATTCATGTGCTTTTATTTCAATGTTGACAATTACCCTTTCTTTCAAGGCAACAGACTGCCTACTATTCTGATAAATTGTGTTTCCCTGGTTGCTTGACTTCTCGTCTTACGAGGCTCCACTGTGAAGTCAGCCATGTTGAATCTGGGATCTCAGCTATCATTTCTATGGCAATAGACTCCTGTTGTGGTAAACAGAGGATTAGGGGTTTCTGCAGAACAGAGCCTACATAACAGAAGCGTCTTCTGTATCAACACCCAGAGTCTGCTCAGAGGGCAGAGAGAGCAAATCACTCTTCTCAAAGCTATCTGAGAACAAACTTCATTGAGTATAACGAATCAAGTATTTATCATTTTTAAAAAAAATCCTAAGAAAGAGAATGAATGCCAAATGAATTATTCCAAAATGTTAAACATAACCATATCAGATATAGATCCCACCTGGAGCTCTTGTTTTCTTTCCTGAAGGTTTATTTGTTCATGTCAATTTAGACCAGCCAACTGCAATATTTGTTTATTGAATAAAATCGCAGTGCTCTTGCTGATGGTTTTTCATGATAAAAAAACATTTGTGTGGTTCTTCACAGCTAATGGATATTTTCACACACATTGTACATTATCTCTAAATCTCACCTTACCCGGGAGATTGAATAGAACTGATATTCTTCAGCCCTTTTTCCAGATGAGGAATCTGAGACTCTGAGGTTTGCTATGGGTGCAGAACTAAAAATGCCACTTCAATATTCAGACATCAAGTCTTCTTACTAGCACTAGTGAGGAGGCCTCTTTTTTTTTTTTTAAGAGGAAGGCAGGCAGCAGGTAGGAAGGGAGAGAGAGGAGAAGGAATCATTTAAATGTATTTAGTTATTCATTTTAGTTGTGACTCTTGGCCTCAGGCTGCTGTATATGGACTGTGCCCCAGGCATGGGTTTAACACCTGAGCCACCAGTGCACAGAGAAGACCTCATGTTTACAGTTAATAACTAAGCATCTTAAATTAAAGGAACTTACCATTTGTGATTTAGATTTTATTTTGTCTGAAACTTCTCCAACTCTACCAACCAAGTTCATAGCATATTCTTATCTTATAATTATCAAGGTCAAAGACTATTGAAAACTTCCAAATGAAATACATTTATGGTTAGAAGTTGATTTGGAGGAGGTCTGTCAAAAAGATAACCTCTCTAAAAAATAATTTTTTTTTATGTTACCTCTAACAGTGCTTAGTAAAGCATAGATATTGGATAAGCTGAGTTTTTTCCGTGCTAAAATTTATCATATGGAAACTTGAAAACTGCAGATTCCCTGCTTGTGAGACAGACTTTGATCAGAAGAAATAATAAAGACCCATAGTTAAGCCAGATTAAACCTGGAACGTGTCTTTGAATCTCTTTAGCATGGATATACCTCACAGATAGGTGGAGATAGGGAACCAACAAGTGAACCCAATCAAACCAAAATGTACTGTGGGGACAATGCTGGTTTTCCTTAGCTCTATTTCATTTTGTTGTTTTTGTTTTGACTATTACTCATTTTGCTTGATTTGTTTGGCACTGGACGCAGTATGAAGTTTTGAAAAAATGTACCCATTTCCCCTACTGCAGAAATAAAGAATCAATAAAGAGAGGAATACTTAAAATTTGCCCTTTTCCTAGAAAGAGACCTAGATATTTTACCAGAAATTATATATAAACTATCAAAATTTCTTTCAATGCACAAATTCAAGTATACATATTTATACATATATCTTTATATATGCTCATATATTAATATACATGTACACACGTACACTTGCATGCACACACAACGGAGATTATTTTAGAGAAAAATATGCAAGGATCATCTGCAAAATCTAGTTAAACTTGAGCACACTCATTCAGTATATGAGATTGTCATTTCAAGGTCAAACTGTCATCCTAGTTTTTCCATGTATCCTGCTTGTCTAGCCTATGAGGCTACTTCTTGACTTCTGAATTTAACTGTTTTATCGTTTCATCAGTTTTTAAATACTCAACTTTATATTCAACTTTTTTTACTCTTGAATTACTGAATTCTCATTTAACTGCTTATGTGCAATGCACTTATCTTGTCTTCCAAATTAACTTGTAATCTTCTTTAGGGAGAGAGGAAGCATCGTTTCATATTTTCATTTTATTATGCGTCCCTCCCTGAAAGTTCAACACAGTGTTGTAAGAAAAAAAAAAGAATACTTAAAAGTGTTGGATCAGTGATACTACTGTTCTTGGATTTCTCAGTAGGACATTTAGAATAGAGACAGAGACCTCTCTCTCTGGAAGAATCTGAGATATAATCAACACCCAAGTTTAATAATATATCTATCATTTTCCTAGATACTTTGATTTTGGGGGAACTTGGGACTATATACAACCCATTTTAAGTAGGTCTGTTAAAAAATATTCTTTAAATATAATAAAAATCAGTCTCCTTATAATTACCACCTACAATACTTAATTCCAACTTATTTTACTGAACAACAATGGAAAAAGAACCCACCAAATGTTTCCATTTTTTCCAAGCTTGAGAGCCCCAGTTCATTATTGTTGATAGCTGGCTTCTGAATGTACCTTCTTATATTATCCTTTTATCTTATGGTATCCAGTCCTGAAACTTGCATATATATGAAATCCAACAAATTCAAAGGCTATCCAGATACTTTCTAACCATTCTACTTCTTTGCATACAAATTTATATGTTTTTGTTTGTAGTCATATAATACTTTTGTGTCATTGCTACCATTAAAAATCATGAATATCGAATATTCATTTTTATACTTGCTCTGATTAGGGTTTATCTCCCCAATTTTGAATGTAAATTATGTGCAAGAATTTGATTTGCTTCTCAGATAAAATAAGTTTTTCCTACTCAATTTGCCGTATTAGTTCATCGGAAAGGAAGTTTGAAGGGCAATCTGTTGTTAGATAGGATGAGGGAAAGCCCTTGTGGCTCCCTGATAAATAGAACACATTTAGTAAAATCATACAGGTCATTTAGATGTTGTGAACAGAAAGAAACAATAATAGAAGAGAAGACAGAACTGTGGGATGGTTTCCATTCTTTTGACTCTAAGAGTAAGGAAAATCAAAATGATCATAGCAATTTTTTACCTACATTTGAATTGGAGGTTGAAATAGAATATTGCTTTGCTCTTGCTTGTTCTTTTGTAGGATAGCATTGGGGTCTCCTCTTCATGGTTTTAAAATGAGCATGAGAAAGAACTACGCAAATATAGAAAACATCATGGGAGTGAAGTCAAATATGATCTACTAGCTCTGTGTTGGGGGCTATGGTAGAGGTGTTTTAGAAAGGTTAGAGTAGTAATAAAATGCTGAAATAATGAAGGGGAAAATATTGAATGACTCCTTTAATATGAGCGTATCAGAGAACTTCCAGGTATGCTAATCTTATCTCGATGATTAGTACTAAGTTCAGGTAAGTGATAATCACATAATGGCATGTAGCATAAAGGTTAAGAGACTCTGAATATGGGCTGCTTTTCCTACAATTCTTTCTTTCTCTTTCTTCTCTCTCTTTTAAAGGCAAGGTGCAGACAGGAATGAAGGCAAGAAGTTTAGAAGGAGGCAAGAAAAGAGAGCAGGTGGAAGCATTTTATTTATTTAGTTGTTCGTCCTCCCGCTCCCCTGCCCCAGGTTGTGAACCCAGGTCACTGGGATATATGTGACCTATGCGAGCCAGAGATTGTGGACTTAACTTCTAAGCCACCAGGGTATACCTACAGTTGATTTCTAATTAGGTACTTCTGTTAAATAAGAAAACAATTAATGTTTGCATATCTGGGTGTGTGTTTTATCAGTAAATAGTATTCAGTTATAGGTCAGATAAACTAGCTTTGGAGTTGATATTCTTGCATTTCTAGGTGGATAAAAATATCTTTAAATACCAATTCTTTTGACTTCTTTCAAGTAGTAATATACAAATTTTTAGTTCTTACATATTCCACCAGGTAGAATTCATAGAAGATAAACTAATTATGGCATGAAGACTGATAATCAAGAGGGTACCCTAGTTTAAAAGTCAAAACCATGGAGTCAGGATAGGTACATAGCAGTAGAGGTAAGATATAATGCTGTGTTACTTAAAAAACAAAGCCATGTTCAAGAACAAGATGATTATCTCAGTATATGAGAGAGTGAGTAGAAATGCAGTGGGTGACCAGGCGCTGCTTGCTGCACCCTTGTTCTTGGAATAGGGAGAAAGCACCTCAAGTTTGACTTCTCTAGTCATGTACCATCTGGGGTGAAGGTTTGGATGCTTAGTATTTGAAACCAAAGGGCAGGAGATGAAGCTTTCTTACCTGGGAAAGGGGATTAGAGAAGGCAATCATGGTATTATGGTGATAACTTGTGTTATACTTCTAGTTGTCTTAGTAACTGGAACTGGGTTGAACTTCCAAATTACAGTGGAAGTCCTAAATCTCCATTCTATAACATCTTATTGGGTATGAGGGAACTGGATAGCCTCCTAAAAACAACTTTAAAAATGACTGAAAAGGCAGAAATTACTTCACAGAGAGGGGATAATAAGATGCGAATTGGCAAACCATAATTTCAAAGCATCTTTGGAAAACAGGTGCTAAGAAAGACAACCTCTGAATTCAGTAATTAATTTACTCTGGAAGAAAACAAAGCTATGCAAAAAGAAAATGTGAAGAACCTCAAAACATGAAATAATATCTGCTTTTAAAAGAGTGCACGAGAAATGAAACAAACAGTAAAATTGAAATGTAAGCAATTATGAAAAATAGAAGTTCCAGAAATGAAAACTGTAATAACTGAAGTTAAACAGAACACACAAAATATGTGATAAACTCAAGCTTGGAGAAGCTTAAATGATGAACTAACACCTAGGAAATTAGATGACTGCCATGTTCAGGCACTAACATATGCCTAACAGGAGTGGGAGAGGCAGAAAAGAGAGGGAAGGATAGAGAGGCAATATTTGAAGAGGAAATAATTGATACTTTCCACATTTGAAGAAACACTTGAATATCCAGATGCATTAATGTGGATTTTTTTAAACTTGAAATTGATCAGAATCACTTGTAAAACTTAAAAAAAAGAAAATTAAAATCTGGCAACACAACAGAGGTTACTAAATCAAAATTTCTTGCCTGGAAAGTTGTCTTTCGCAGAAGTATTTAAAAACCTGCTGGTATTTCTGAGGGGCAGTGAAATAATAATCCACTGTAGTAATGAGTTCATAGGAGGATTAATAAAAAGCAATTGGACAACTGTTGTGGTTTTAAAATGTGTTCTAAGATCTGGGGACAGTGGAGTCTAATTCCTCTTCTTGAATGTGGATTGGATTTAATGACTTACTTGTGACAAATAGCATGTGACAGAAGTGATGCTGTGTGATTTCCAGTGGTAGGTCATAAAAAGACATGACTAATGACCGATTCTTTCTTGCTCACTGTAAGATCATCCACTCTAGGACAAGCAAAACACCATGTCATGAAGATACTCAAGAACTTTGTAAAAAGACCATATGGAGTGGAATAAAGTCTTTTTACCAACTGGCATCAATTTGCACCAACTTTGGTGCGATCCACATTTGAACTGGGTCATCCAGTCCATTTATTCTTTCAGATGACTGCAGAGGTGGCCAACATTTTAACTATCACCACAATCCAGAGCGGCTCGGCAAATACACTCTGGAATTCCTGATTCACAGATTCTATGAAATTCTCTGTTTATTGTTTTAAGTCATTAAGTTGTGTCATTGGTTGCATAATAACAACAGATAACGCACATAGATACCATGACAAATAATTAACACAAAGAAAGATTGTCAAAGGTAAAAGAAAAATATATATAAAATCTATCAGAAGAGACAGGTTACCTACCAAAGAATTATATCTAGAACGACAGAAAAATTCTCATCAACAAGAGGTGCAAGAAGACATTGTTAAATGCTTAATGAAGTTATCTGCCTACTTATAATTCCATACTCACCTAAATTGTCAAGGTGAAACCATGACATTTTCAAACATATAGTGACCAAGAGGATCTACTAGTCACAAATCTTCACTGAAAAATCTGATATATTTCATAGTCATAAAAAATAAAAAAAAAAATTCAGGTTTAAGAAAATTTAAAAAGAAGGAAGAAGTGACAGGATAAAGGAATGATGAACACAGAAATAGCCTGTGCTGATAGAGCTATTTAACTATGGACTATGAAACATTCAATTTCCCCCCTGGCCACAGATCTTGAACCTGCGTCCATGGCTTTCATAGCCTGTGCCTTAGCCACCTGAGTTAGGGGAAATGAAAGTGGGGATGGGAAACAGTTTGATATTTTAAGATAAAATTTTAGACAAAACAAGTGGCAGGGGATGAAGGGAAGTGATGTCAAATGTGGTGTTAAAGAATGAGATTCTTGCCTTTGTTGAGGAGATTGGAGAAGATACTCATGATTTTAAACTTTATTTGAATTATAATATTGCATACATCTATTACTGTGTAAAAAAGCACCAAAATATAGAATTTTAAAACTCATAATTTCAAAATCAGCAAGGTACTTTAAGGTGGGAGTAAAGGGAGAATAAAATAGACTTTATTGATCCACAGAGAGCTTAAAGGAAATAAAAAAAATCAAGCAGGGAATAGAAGCAGCTTGATAAGTAGAATACATGATGAGAAATAAGTATACAGAATAATAGAAATAGGTTGTAAGAATAAATATGAAGTTCTGATTACCGACTAAAACATAGATTTTTGGTTTGGTTTACAAAAAAAATAGCTATATTCTGCATATGAAATATCAGGAAGGTTAGAAAGAGAGGGATGGAAAAATACCAAGGGGCATAGGAAAATATCAAACAAAAGAAAAATGTGGTAACAATATTAATATCAGACAAAACAGAATTTGTGGTAAAGACATTAACAGAAATGAAAAGGAACATTGTCCAAAGGTTTAAAAAAAATCTATAAAGTAGGGACTACAACAACAATTCACATGTATACACTTGACAATATAACTTCAAAGCATTAAAAGCCAGAACTAATAGAAATAAGAAAATTGACTAACACAATGCTGAATTTTTCCAAATAGAAGCCTATTGAGAGTTCATTATGATTGTTCACTGTGAAGGGCAAATAACCTATTTTAGATGACAACATCAACATTCAAAAGGGAAGGTCATACAAATTAGTGGTTACTGGAAGGGAAGGAGAGCAGGACTCTGTAAATTCAGTAAAAGGGGTCAATTGTATGATGAAGGATAGAATTGGACTTCTAGTGGTGAACTGAATGTGGCATACACAGATGTTGATTTATAATCATACACAACTGAAACTTCCATAATGCAATTTTACTTCAATTAAAAATGATTTTAAAAAGGGAAAGCCATATATATATATATTTTTTTTTTTTCTTCAAAATTAGATAAAGGAGAAAAATAACGGTTGCTTCTACTCTTGCCTATAATTTTAAAGTCAATTTAGTTTCTGGCACAGTAAATATTTTTGAAATCGAAAACAAAAATAGAAAGTTTATAATTGCCACAAAGTAACTTCTTAAACTAGAAAGTTATAAACGTTTGTTAGTTTGAGTTGTTCTTGCCTCTAAATTGACTTTTCAAATATAAATTTTTGAGCTTTCCATGACTTTGTGAGAATTCAGGTGGTAACAATATTAAAGATGAAGATGAAGTACAAATTTCTAAAAAGTTGGAAATGTGTATCAAGAAACAAATGTAAAAATTATTCAATTTATACCAGCACTCTGGTTTTTGCCTTTAAAAAATTATTTCCTAATAATAATTTTAATGTCATTTCATTAAATTGCATGTACTTGTCTTTATAATGTCTTAAAGAATCTGATCATCTGATACCCTAAGAACACAATTTTAGGGCTTTTTCTAAGGACATAATCAAGTTTGGGAAATGAAAATCTAAGTCGAATATTTATTTATTTATTTATTTTTTTAAGGAAAGGTGCAGCAGGAATGAAGGGAAGTAGGAAAGTAGGCAGGAAGAGAGAGGAGGAAGAAACATCTATTTATTTTAGTTAGCTGTTTTCCCTGGTACTGATCTCAAACCTGGGTCCTTGGGATGTATGTGGACCGTATCCAGTGGCTTTATCTGCTAGGCCACCAGGGCGCACCAGTAGAATAATTTCTTTATATTTATATGCAGTCCTTTACAACAATCATATGGCTCTGGGTTTGAGTCTTTATGCATACCAGACTCTGACTTGGGCTGTTCAAGTTCTCTGAACTTAATTTCTTCATGCAGAAAATGTAGGCAAGGCATACATTCCCAACTCTTAGAGTTTAAAGTAGATGAAATGAAATAATTTGCATAGAGCAGTTAATGTTGCATCTAACACACAGCTAGAAAGTATTGAAGGCTAATTTTGAAGCCAGTGTTCCAGTACTTTACTCTCTGTCTCTCTGTTTCTGTCTCTCTGTCTCTCTGTCTCTCTGTCTCTCAGCTATTTCTATCTCTAGAGTATCTTTCTGACTCCTGAAATCTATTCCTTCAACTGAATTCAAAGAGAGGTTTTAAAACTATCTTACTTTTATTTCTAACCTGGTTTAGCTGACTGTATCCCAAATATTGACATTGAATATCCTTTTTCTAGGTGTTAAAAGATGTGCTTAAATCCATTGCTCAATTCCATTAGCTAAGAAGAAAGGAGTCACTCATTAAAACATGGATGTTACTCAATACTAGCTTATTTGAACCTGTTCTTAAATAAGCTAATTTGTCTCATCTTTCTTCCTGTTTTAAGACTGAGTTATTTGAGATCCCTGCTAGAAGTCTGCACTTGTGGAATAAAAGGTATCATCTCAATTGTTTTTATTCTTTTTTTTTACTTAAAAAAAAAAAAAAATTGGTCCAGAGGTGGTTCAAAAACAATCCTATGGTGGCTTTGTGGTTCTTTCTTCCGGAACATTCTTCTTTTGTTTTCCAATCATTTAAAAAAACCTGGCCATTACAACGATAAACCTAAGTAAATACTGGTTTTTCTTCCTGACTCCTTGGTAGCTAAAGCAAAGAAACCTGATACTGGTGTGTGGCCACTGCTGACATTTTGGTCCCCTTTGACACAGAGCAACGCACATGGAGGTTTATCCCTGTGGCTTCATCTCTGAGGGAATCAGAAGGATGGCTCCTTTGAAAACATACACATTTCCCTCACAAACAGTGATTCTGCTCTCTTCAGTCCTCCAAGTAAGGTTGCCTGTCTCTGTGACATCATGAGTCTCTCAAGTGGCTGGATTCGGGAGCATATTTGTGGCTTTTGAGATAATAACATTTTCCTTGCCTGTAAACGTAGATGGTGACTAATGACTAGGAGCAAGAAGTGTTTACCAACTCAATCGGGCAAGAGCCACGTGACATTAACTTGCTTTTATTTCACTCTTAGATGCAGACAGAGCAACGATTAAGAATGTTTGTTAAAATGGTTCTGAAAACATTTAGGAGTTTAACGATAAACTAATTAAAAAAAGAGTGGGAGATCAGTTCTGATTCACTTTTCGTTATTTTTTTTAAAAAATAGGATGTTCTGGTTTGAATGAGAGGAGATGCCAAACTGCTGAATTACCAGGACAGAAATCGTTCCTAGTTTACCCTTTAACAAAAGGTAGTTAACCGAAGGGACGGGCTGGGGCGGCGGGGGAAGGAGGATCAATTACATGGTGGTGTGTGGAAACTAGACTTTAGGTAGCGTATTTCGATGTCAAATTATAAAGCTACACGCCTAAAACCTGTGTAATGTTACTTCCTTTTAGAATGCTTGTATTTTGAAAGTGTTTTAGATTTTCAGAAGACTTGCAAAGATAGCAGAGGGAGTTCCCGTGTACCCTTCCTTGAACGAGCTAACATATCATCATAGTAAAGTCACCAAAATTCTAGTTTAGCTTTAGGTAACGTGTGTTACCTAATCTCATGGAAAGGAAGATACCCGAGCTTTGACAACAATCATACAAGCTGAAATATATTAAGAACCAGAATTTGCTTTTTTACCAGAAATGTTAGCTGACAAGAGAAACAGGAGTCATAACCTTGATCTTAAGTGACACCATAGTATTCTAGTTATCTAAAGAAGCTTGGATTAAGAACGTTTCTGTGGACTTTGCAATGAGATTCCAGGTGCCCAAAGAGGGTTAGAGGTCTCCATATTGCAAGTTCCAACGCTGATGAAATGGTAGATACATACTGGTTTTGAATTATGTCCAAGAAAGGATACCATAGAGTATAATTTTAGGACTAGTCCATGACTCAGACTGAAATGCACTGTGGTGTTTATAGCACCACTGATACGGTCCCTCACTTTCTAGTCCATCTTTTATTCCCTAGCTATGAGTCACTGTCAGCCTGTTTGCATGGTAAACCTACATTTCCTTCTCTATTCCTTTTTCTGTCTCACTTTAGTATGATCTTACTATCTCCTGTGTCCTATGTATGTATCCTGCACAAACTTTTATCATTGCAAAAATATATTGAACTTTAATTATTGTCAGTGCCCGCTTGCATATCCAGCTTCTTCACTAAAACTTCTGAGCATTGAATGATGTTTTACTTATCTCTTAGGAGTTACCTCATTACATAGATTATGTCAGCACTCACAAACAAATTTGAAGCTTCTTAAAAATTTAGCCTACTAACTATAGACAAGTTAGCCTTTTCCTTAAAATTTTAAGTTTCACCGAAAACAGACATTCCAATAAAAATTCTTAAGTCAATTTTCCTCCAAGTGTGCTTCATTAGCTATCTGGGCATGATCATTTGGAATATTGTTAAAAGGCCTTAATATAGACCTATCAAATCTGAATGTCTGGGAAATGCATCCTGGAATTATGCCTCTAAATGCGATCTACAGATGCTTCTCGTGCACTGATGTTTAAGAATGCACCTTGTAGGAAGAGTTCCATTACTCAGTCAATTTAGTTGTATCCATCTCTTTTCATAGAGGCATAGAGGCTTGAAGTTAGTGTAATCAATGATATGAGCACAAATTAATTGAAATACCAACATCTTATATCAGGGACAAGGAGACTTCTGGCTAATTTACTAAACTTCAAATTGGACTCTAAGATATTTGTTAGGTTAGGCAAAAAATAAGGTAAAAGAAAATGAAGTATACAGGACTCGCTAGAGAAAGGAAAACAAATAACTAGTTTCTCAGGAGACACCAATTTCCCCACCAGGCACTGATTTTTTTGAAACAGTTTCTCACATGAGATTTACTTCGAAGAAGTGAGTGATGAAACTATCAATTATTTCAGCAAGAATCTTGGCAAATGATTATTTCTGTAATGAGAAAAATATGATGTAAACTTAAGATAGGCACTAAGGTTGCCTCAACTTCCATGTGACATGCTATTTTTATGGATGGGCTGACTCTACTCAACCCCTTACCCGTCTCCAGAAGAGGTCCCTCTTCATATCTCTCCTTAGATAAACTTCCTTCCATCCCTTGTGGCAGTGGGGCCAAACCAAAGTTATAATCTCTTACAAGCCCCAAGAATGCAGGTACAAAGCATTGCTGATTGAGTGTAGATTTATGTTCTTTGGAAACAAGATGAGCAGTTGGTAATGTTGACGTTCTGTTTATGAAATTGGAGAAGCCCAACCAGCTACCCAGCATTCCTTGCATAAAAGTCATCCAGCTTTATAACAATGTAAACAACGGACAATACCAACAAGAGTCAATATTTACCAAAGAGCCACCATGTGGACACTGGATATATGCTGTCTTAATTTGTTTTAGGAACTCTGTGCTCTTAGTAATATTGCCCCCATTTTACAAAGAAGGAAATAGACTAGCAGAGGTTAAGCAAATTCCCCAACCAAACACAACTAGTTAATGGCAGAGTCAGGATTAACTTCCAGGAGTATCTGGGGCTGAAGAAGTGTGAATGCACCCGTGGACTGATGTGCCAAACACAAATATAGGGAAAGGGGAGAGTCTAGAGTGGGGTCATGGAAGATACTCTGTCATGAGAATCAAGAATCTAAGTGTAATAAGTTGGGCAAAGCAGTGATTTTTCCAGTCTCAAGTTTCATTTACCAACTAAGGGATTGAATTAATATAACTTTTAGGGCCCACTCCATATTTAAAGTCTGTTCTCTCTTCTAATAGGACCACACATTAAAAATCAATTCTGTTTTAAGTCAATACTTAGTGTTTTTTTTTAATTGCCATTTCAACTTAAATCTCTTAATTCTCCACCTCAAAGAGAAAGATGACGCATGTAATAAAGAACTATAATTGTCCTCCTGCGTATTTAAATCAGTACTTTAATTGCACAGGAGTTACATTATTCCTGGCGCTAACACTGATGATACTATTTGAGGAATTACTCTGTGCCAAGCACTCTGTAAGAATTTTAAATATATTGTCTAAATGTATCCTTCTATAATTCACAAAAGAATGTTAGAAGCATCATTTTGCAGGGAGCGGGAAACAAAGGTACAAGAAGAATAAGTAACCTACCCAAAGTCACACAGGTAAATAGTGGAGCCGGGATTTGAACTCACACATTGACTACATTAGAAGTCCACACAGTTTTCTCTAGTCTAGAGACCATGTTATCAGCTAATGCATTAGGTTCCCTCTAAATGTCATGCTTTGTATAGTTCATCATTCTTGGAAATGAATATGCTAATTAAATGTGAAAATCATATATTTGATTTCCGAAGGAAATGACAATGTAATATTATTAAAATTCCATTGACCGTAGATTCTAATAACTTTCTGGGATCTCTTTATAGGACTCGAAATAGTTACATTGTGAAATAAGCCCAATGAAGGCCTAGCTTTCTCTCTCTTCCACAAGGCCTAACATATTACCCATCGAATCTTTGTCAGCTGGCTTAGTGCATTTTAGAGAAAGAATTCTTCCTTTTGTGTGAGCTTACGTATGTACATTTGAACTTGTGTGCCTCATTTTAATACTGAAAAAATGAAATAAAAGCGGAGCTCACCCCAGCTAGTGTGCTTAGTTGAGCTCATGATAATGTTTCATTTCAAAGAGTATGTTAGCATTATAGTTAGCAATTCAGTTATTTTAAACAATTTAAGAAAAATCTCTGAAACACATTTTTGTCAAATCTCTGATTAAAGAGGGCCTAAGTGTTTTTTAACTTGAAGTATCATTATCTGTTCAGTGCTCTAATTATTGTACATATTGTTTTCCTTAGAGACTTTTACTAACAACTCATCAATTAAGGGGCCATTCTTTCTTGAAAGCACTACAGAACTTTCTAGATGGGAGTGCAACATAATATCCCCTACAGTCAAAATCAATGGGTCAAACTCTTCTTTTGAAGCATGCACCCTATTAATCATGCAGTTGTAATTTTCCCCATTCTAACCCCCAGGGATATCAAAGGTTTGTGATTTTTCCTTTTGTTTGATTTTTAAATACACAATGTACTCATGACAGCAAATCAAACCTGTTAGTGGCATCAAACAAGTAGAATTGATGCCGGGAACAGGACCACTGCAAATTTATCAAAACTGCAATCACTGAGAGCACAGCACACACTGGGGTTTTAAATACCTCTCTCTGTGGCATTTGTCATATTAAGAGCTGCAGCATAAACAAAGGAAAAAGCAAATCAAATGTGTAAACATCGCACAATTGCTTCCAATTGTCTAGATGCAAAGAGGAAATCTGATCTCTAGGAAAGGTTGTCAGAAGCCTAACATTTCTGAAAATGGTACTGATCTCTTACAGTTAGATCTGGTGATATTTGCCTCTGAGGCCTCATGTATATGGTATATATATACCATATAGATGATGTTATACGTATATGTAAAACAATGATTTGTTTTGGTCTTCTGAATTCTACTTGTCTTCTGCATATATCTGCAGAAAGTATTCAAGTCTACAGTATGTATCCATGTATATTAGTATGTATACATATAAATATACATGCATACGTATACCAATACTGATGATATACATATATGTGAACATTGTTTTGGTCTCTTGGAATTCTACTGATTGTCTTTATTCTGCACATCTCTGCAAAATGT
Source organism: Solenodon paradoxus (assembly GCA_004363575.1). Classification (NCBI taxonomy): domain Eukaryota; kingdom Metazoa; phylum Chordata; class Mammalia; order Eulipotyphla; family Solenodontidae; genus Solenodon; species Solenodon paradoxus. The sequence continues at coordinate 15,751 of RJWH01003437.1, forward strand.
CTTCAAAATAAAAGCCTCCAAGCCTCCTGGAGACCTGATCAGCCTTAGGGTATAAAGCCTTTCTGATGAAAAAAGAATCTGACAGCCTTCAGTTGGCCTACAAGTGATGGAGATTCCCGTCCTGAGGCCACTTAAATTTGCCAAATGGCTTGCCTTCCATCCTCACTCTCCAAAAATGCCTCTCCCAAGTGTTGACACTAGGTTCTGCTATTGAGGCCTCACAAAAAGAGGGGCTTGTTTAAACATTAAGGAAACCATGACCCTCTCCATAGAAGGGCTCTGTTCTTGTTCTACTTCTAGATCTTCCCAGCTCTCCTTGGTTGTCTTGTGCTGTTACCAGCCTCCTCTTCCCCATGGTTGAGAGCTGACCGAGAGCCTTCCCTGCTTCCAGCTTCACTTCTGCCCAATCTTTTTCTTAGTTGCTTAAAGCTCCAAGGTAATACTAGAAAATGTAACCAACCAGGAGCCCTGTACATTCCACTATTCATCAATTTTGTGTCTCAAGCATTCTACCCTCAACCAGATTCTATGCCCAAAGCAGTATTCATCTAAATATGATATTCACAGAAAGCAAAAAAAGCGCACTCCAAATAACTAAATCATTTCAGAATAACCAAGTCAAAGAACAGAAAGGAAATATGTAAAGATATAAGGGAAAGGTAAGAAAATTAGGTATTTATAAATTTTAATGGATCTTTTCCAATGATTACAAAAACATAACAATAACCTCACTAGTTATAAAAATAAGGATTATATTATCTTGTTAAAAAGGATTTAAATTTAATGGTGTGGGGTTTATTAAACACAATGTTGGAGGGAGACTATTCCTTTAGTCAAGAACAGGGAAGTAAGATCAGAATCTTGCACTTCAGAGGTCAACCAAAGTCTCCATATGGCACCCTCTCTTTGAAAATTCCAGTCTTATGTTCAAATCAGCACTTTGTCATATCACGCTGGCAATGTGTCTGCCCAGCCTTTAGAGGTATTCAGGAGAAAACTGTTTCAAGAAAGATACATAAGAGAAACAATGTGGATCATTCTTTAATACACACCATACCTAAGATAGAATAGGAGGCAGATTGGAAAAACAGACAAGTCTATCTCCCCATCTAGAAGACATCTCTGTTTATATGGCATTGAAAAGCCACTTCGTCTTTGTTCTCAACAAAACTAATGGAAAACAAATATAACTGGGTGGGTGGGGGCTTCTTACAATCATGCCTCTAAAAATAATGCTTTCATCTCTGTGAGTAATTAAAAGAAGTGATTTCAAGGAGAGGCACTATTTCTCTTAAATCTAGAAAAATCTTTATGAGTCAAGATAATTGATTTATCTTTGTTTTATCATTGTCTTTTCATTCTCTATTTGGAGACAGCTAAGAAATGATAAATTAGCCAGAGGGAGGAAGCCATAAACCAAGTGAAATTTTCTTTAAAACAAATCCCAATCTCAGAGACAGTAAAATGCGAAACAAAGAAACCAAAAATTAGCCAGTAATAATTGTAAGAGACCAGTAATTGAGATGCACCCCATTTGTGGTCATTTTCTTTTTAAATATGCATATTAGACTCTATGAAATATTTAACTTTTCTGGCACCTATCCTAGAGTCCATTGTCAAGGTAATATCTAAGACAGGGGCTAACTTTTCAAAAGGAAAAACCTCCACTGTTATGAGAATGATAACTCTTTTCCAGGTGACAATGGAATTTGGGTAACTTCCAAGAGTTTCCTACCAAAGTCAGTCAGTATACCTATATATTCTCACTGGGTCATGCTTCACTTTTCTATGGGAACCTACCCTTAGTTTATGAGTCAATAACACCCAACCACGTGTAGAAAATGTTCATTGAGAAATCAGAACCCAAATCAAATCTCAAGTTGGATCCTCCAAGCTGCTAGGGTTAGAGTCATACCTTTCAGGTTTCTGCTCACAAACAAGAAAGGAATCAAATAGGCAGAGAATCAACCAGGAGCTGCCAGTCTCTCAGTCCTTTCACATCCCACTCCAGCAGGATGGCTCCCTCACCATCTCTTGCCAGCCTCAAGCATTGTCTTTATGTGTTACTCCTTACTAAGGAAAGGTCATGTCCCATGCTCTCTTCATCAAGACCCCACTTCAATATTTTCCAGTCAATAGCCAATTATTATGAATATTGAATCAACATAGGGATCAATTTTGCTTTTGACAAAACTTTTCCCAAACTTGATTTTGTTCTAGAGTAGAATGGAGCAACAGAACTGCAAAAACAATTTATCAAACTTATGAATAGAAAGGCTGATGTCACTTTATCAATACAGCACAATATTTGGAAAAATTATATTTTTCAGAGGTATAAATATATGTAATGATTCAAACGGTCTCTTTACAAGAGTTCAAAAAGCATAGAGCTATGTAAAATATATGATAGAAATTATTCCCTTGTGTAATTCTATCTGCAGAGATGATGACTACATCAGTTTGGCTTATATACTTCATTGGATATTATGTATAAATTATTGTTACTGTTTTTTAACTTGCTTTTCCACTTATGAATGCAGTAGTATTTGTAATGAGTTAGTATAGTGAAAGAAATAGAAAGGTGCTTTGCATATGGTAAGCACTATTTAAGTACTTATTAAATACATGCAATAGAGAATAATAAAAACAGTAAATAATTATATAGTGTTGACTGTGTACCTGTATTCATTCATTTAATAATTGTAACAGTCTAATAGACAGGTGCTGTTTTTACCCCTATGTTAGAGACAGGGAAACTAAGACTCAGAAATGACACACAGAACAAAGAAGTTAGTACATAATAATTCATCTCATTCTTTTTAATGGCTACCTGGAACTTCATCAGGCATTTTTCTGTCTCATTGATGCAAGTAAATGTTTTAAAATTACTTATGGTTATAATCAACTTTGTGATAGTCTTGAACATATACTCACGTAAACAGCTCCTTTAAGTAAATTATCAGAAGTTAACTTATTGAGAAGATCTATATATATTTTAAAGTTTGGTTTTTATTTAAAAAAAGACCTATACCAAATTAAAAGTGTAAAAGTTTTTCTGTTTTTCCCATAGCTTTTCCATTCTAATTGTTGTTCTTGGTAGCTAATCTGTCTTTTCTTCAGTATTTGCAAGTCTTCTCTGCCTTTGGCATTCATTATGATGCATCGTCTATGTGAAAATGCTATTTCACTTGCTCTTTATCTTTTACTGACTAGGACTTCAGGGACTTTTCATGCTTAAAGATTTAAGTTTTTCATCAATTTTGGCAAATTTTCAAATATGCTTTTGAGTATGGTCTTAATATTTTCTAAATTCTCTTTTTATAACTTGTAACCATAATTATTTTTAGATTCATTCTCATCTTCCCCATTTCTCTGAGTTCTAAAATCTGAAGAGCTGATTCTAATGTGTGAATCATCTATTTATTTTGCTTATATTTATCGAATGAATTTTAAGTTCAATCATTATATATTTATTTTTAAAGATATTTTAATGAAGTAACATTGCATTTTAACACTATGTAGTTTTGAATTGTGCATCATTATAAAGCAACATCTATATGCTACATTAAACTCACCACTGGGAGTCTAATTCTATCAACCATATTTTTCATTTGTTAAGATAATATTGAATTCTGTATCAGAACTGTTTTTCTTCTTCCTAATATATTTCTTTCTTTTTTCTGTTATTCCTTTTGTCTTTGAACATATTTATTTTACAGCCTCTATTGTTTTGTTAATTGAATATTCTGTGGCATATTGTATGAGCCAACTCTCGCTAAAGGCAGATTGCTTCCTCTGGATGCTGTAATTTTTCATTGTGAGCTCATCCTCATTGTGACCTTATGAAAATCTTATGTAACCTGGAACAGGTGTTTTGTTTTTCAACTTTACTCTTCTTGTTAACATTTTGACCTGGGTCTCATTCTATGTCAAATATTCTAATCTAGGATTCCCAGCCTATGCTGGTAGTATAAATTCAATATTAAACCTATGTGAGATATAGCTAGAGTGTGGACTATTCATTTATAAGGAGACATATTGTTTCCTCCCATAGACCTAGAATTCAAGTAGAGATAGACCAGCCACCTCTGTGCTGTCTTACTGTACCAGTGGATTGAATTCATTCTTCTGGTCCATCTCACTTCCGTGGTTCTCAACTTTATTTAAGGGCTACAGTGATAATCTCCACTTCACAGGGACCCAAGACTTTGTCTCCTGTCCCTTTAAGACTCTTAAAACCAGTCTTTTAGGTCATTGAGATGGTATCTCTCTTATTACCTCCACGACAATCTGCTATGTTTCCAATTTCTATTCATTCCTGATTTGGGGACATTTATATTTATATTTATATTATAAGCTATATAAATAACTAAGTATTTCTGGGTGTTGTAATAGAAAGATTTTCATATTATCATTTCTATCGCATTGTTGGAGGTCTCCGTGTTTAACCCCAAGTTTGTGTATTTTGTACATAAAGATTTCACAATTCATCACTCCAAACTGTTCTCTTACAGTATTCTCAAATATTTTGCTCTATTTTCCTTTCTGGTAAAACTCTAATGCTTACATCTTGCCTTTGAATGTATCCTTCTGCTTTTTCAGAACTTATAGCTGTACTTCCATGTCATGGTGGAAAAAAGTGGAAAAATCCTCTAACCATGCAAACTGAAGTCGCTCCCTATTCACCAGGCTGCTCTTTTCTGAAACCTTGACATTGTCCTGGACAACGTAGTCGTCTCTCCCATTCCCAACAGCTATTTTAAAACCTTTCCACTCTATCCTGCTGCCCCGCTTTACACAAGTACTTTCCGAAGATAACCTGACTTTCTGCTTCCTGGAGGAAATCGAGACAGATCATCAGTACAGAGCTTTCTCAGATTCCCTCCATCAGACTTCTCACTCACTTGTACTGGAATGAGTGCCCTTGCTCCTTTCTTCCTGTCTAAGAACAGCGATCAAAGAATTTATTAATATTTTTGAAAGTAAAAGAAGAGCTCTATTAATAATTATTCCAGGACAACAGGTGTGAGTCAGAACTGTCCTGGGAAATCCAGGACATGTGGTCACTCTCTGAAAGTTTATTGCCCTACTTGTTCCCTGAGGGCATTGCTTTTTTTCTTTCTTAAGCATCACATTCCCTTAATATTCCACCTCTTGTATGTTCAAATTTTCCTTCTCTCTGGGTTCCTTTTTAAAAACATTTTCAATATTTTAAAAATATTTTTTTAAAAGAGAAATTTTGCAAAATAGTACCTCTGTGTCCTATATACCCGCAGCTTCTGCTCACATTTTTGACTTATCCCTTTTCTCTGCCAAATTTATTTTTAAAAATATTATTTACACATTATCTCTCTTTTTGTCAATGGCCATTCTCCATCATTTTCAGATGTGTAGCTTCTTCCCTTACCTCTGTTTGACACGACTCTTGACAATGTCACATATTATTTTCTTGTTCCTTAATAGAACAGACAGTACTCAACATTACTCAATTTCCTAGAGACCCTTATTTATTTAGCCTTGAGTATTACTCATCCTCTGTTCCTCAGTTTCCTAAAATGGCACAATGGTAAGACCTTCCTCACAGTTTTAGCGGGGATTCAATGAAGCATTCCATGCAAGGTTTTTAGAATTTTTTAGCGTCAGCTCTCCCACTGATCATTCTTTTAGAAAAAATATGCATGTTTGAAAGCACTTGAGTTAGATGCTTCCATTGGTAATTTCGAATGTCACTGTTTGAGCCTCTGAAGAGAAGAAAGAAGGGTAGAATATTGTTCTGCCGTCATTCCAGGAGTGATAGGATAATTATCTAGAAAGAGAGCTTTCTGTGAAGTGTCTCATGTTTGTTATGGCAGCTAAGGTCTAGTAAACCCACTGTACCAAATTCATGACCTTGGCATGGTTTTCCTCATTAGAAGCTTACAAGGGCAAACAGAACCCTATCTTTTCCTGGCATAACCAATGGCAATAAGTATAAGCCCACATCAAATGGCACTATGGATTTCTCATTCTAATTTGCTCAAACTGATTTGCAGAGTTTCTGGGAAAATACATCACAAATGTTCACCTGCCAAGTAACCATGACCCAGTTTCATTTTCAGTCTCCACCCCTGCCAAGTTAACAGGCGTTTGCATGAACTTTTGGGGTTCTTCCAGTTGCTTCTCAGTTTCTTTTTCACCTGCTCTGGGCTGTAGGTTGAGTTGGCTCTTTAAGTAGATCTTGTTTGAAGCATATCTTTTTGGAAATGCTCTGTATGCTCAGTGAAGTCAACTTTTTAGAGCTTTAAGAGTCAAAGATCATTTGCTGTGATTTTTATGTTCTGATAGCAACAATTATAATTGATACCATTTATTATATGCTTATTATGAACATGTGGTGCTACGTATGTGGTATTTTTCTATGTATATTTATTACTTTAATGGAGATTAAAATGGATTAGAAATAAGCCTGTGTGCTAAAAATGATCATCTTCCTTACTATAGAGTAGAATTTAATGAGACTATGAGTTCTCAATGCTATCAAATTTAATAAACTCTCTAGCATGCATTAACTCTTAAAACAATAAGCATGATACTTTAAATGTCAGGAAGAAAGAGGACAATTATTTTACTGACAGGCATGATACAAAATTAAATCATTAGGCAAGATCACCATGTAATTGGACTCCAACTAATTGAGATTTGTGATAATTTCCTTTAAGCCAAAGATAAAGAAAATTGTATCAGTATCTACGAATACAGTGACTTAAACAATCAATACTACATGTTATAATACATAGGACGGTTCATCTTGAATATCTTGAAGAGGAAAATCTCAATATTGTATAAAGTAACATTAGTAACATCAGTAACTAACTCTGTAGCTTTCCACATACAGTTCAAAGAAACACTGAATCCAGACAGATATTCAGTGTGTCTGCATGTGTGACTGATTTGTTTGTATGTTTATTTTTCACTGAATGAGTCATGTAAACTGGTTGCTGCATATTGAGCATTAAATTAGAAGTTATTAAATTATAGCAACCATGGTGAAAATGAGTCTGTTTTCAACATCTGACGGCCACTATTCCCAACAACCTCATTCTTTCCCAGGAGAAGTTAATGGAATCATTATGAGCGACTGAGGCAATGACATAATAAAAATATGTTACCTCAACTAGAAGTAAATATGGGAAATGAGATCAGTAAAGCTGTGAGAAATAAAAATGAAGTTAGGAAATAAAAATAATTTTAAGGGAGCTAATGCAAAACTGTATGGTTGAAGAAGAGATGTAGGAAAGGATAGATTTTTGTCTAAGAGGAGTAGGATGGAATCCAAACAGATCATTGGGAAACCTTGGAAGTCTTCCTAACTGAACTCTTCTAGTGAGTGTCTAATCACTTTATCAGTCCGAAGAGAAAAACAGAAAAAACAGATGATGATTCTTCAAATCAATATTTCTTGAGCGTTTTCAAAGGGCCACTCTGCTAAATCCATACCTTACTTCATGGAATACTCAACAACACACCCTTCTTTATATGTGAGGAAATGAAGAGCCAGAGAGTTTAATTCTACAGTTTGTAACAGAAAGAGCTGGAAAGAGTTTTTCCCAGTTAACTAACATAGCATAGGCATTCTGCTAGTTTCTATTTTTAAACAAAATGTGATGTAACTTTTGGTCAAGAAGGAGCTAAATGGATAGAACCATCTAGACTTATCTGGATTCTGATTTCTCAGAGAAGACCTTTCTTCACTGGTTGTTGAGCTGTTGACTTAAGACTTTTTTTAATGAAAATGACATTTGGACAATGAAGCACATAAAATTAGCACAACTTCTGATGATCCATTTTGAGTCAATGTTTATTTTTCTCAACCCTTTCTGACAGAATACAATCAGAAAAAAATGTTACCCTTGGATGTATGTTTTTTCAAGCCCTGTTTTTCTGATGAGAAGATAAAATAGTGTCTTTAAGTTGATGAACAAGGGGGAATTGTACACACAGGGCAGAATTCTGAAAGGGTGTCCTCTTTTGTTAGTGATATACTGAACTTAGCCTATTTTGGTCAAAAATACCAGTGATTGCAGCCAATAGATGGGATTTGACCTATTAGACTTGTGAAAATGTCTTTCTCTTTTCATAGTCTTGACTTTGTGATCTAATACCTGCAATTGTGGAGGAAATTGGACTATCTACATATCTGCTATGGTAAGCCAGGTGCAGCCTTCACCACGGAACTCGAGGCCCCAAATAACTGTGATGGGAACAAATGCAGCTCCTTACCCTCAATCTCCAGCTTCACCAATTTGGAATACGCCGTCCCCAGGCTGTTTTTGGCCACACATCGATAATGCCCTGCGTCTTCCTTTTGCACATTATGAATCCTTAAACTCCCAGATTCAAGTACCGCAATGCGGGAATTTTCCTGTCAGGGAGAAGGACATGAATTTTAACATGTCCGTAGTTCTGTCAAGGACACATGCCATCATGTCATCACCGTCACTGGTATAAAAATACCATTTTATCATTTACTCAGCATTTATTATGTGCAACGCAGTATTCAATTAGATGGTGCAAGATTACCTAAATCCATTTTTAACAATGATCCCATAGAGATCATTTTCTTTCATCATATGAAAATGCCAATGATTATTTGATTTCCTAAAGTTACAGTCCAATCTTTTGATTTAAAGAATTTTTTTTAACTACCATATTTACTGCACACTTTATGTGATATCCTTAAGGGTATATGTGTTCTTTGAAAAAGTGGGGAAGAATGAATGCAAATAATACAAAAATTTGTCTTTAAAGCTAAAAAATTACATTTATCTTCTTAGTTACTTTTTGGGGACTCTAAATACAGTAACATACAAAAAGCTACCTTTTTTTTCTGACGGAAGTAACATTGGTTCAGACGTATGACATTATAAATTGGTACCTTTCTATGCCACATTATGACCCCACCAAAAGTCTATTTTCTGTCCCCAACATACAGTTGACTCTTATATATAATTTATTCACCTTGTTTCTCTCTTCCTTTCTGATAACTGTTTTGTTCTTACACCTACTTTGTTTATATTTTAGAGATGCAGCATATTTACAACAAAAGGAAAGTTAGAGAATTAGACAGAATACTGTAAAATATTTAACATATTTGCTTTCTTTTAAATGAAACAAAGCTAGTTGATCTTATACTTTATTTTAATTCATTGACATTGACATGAATTTTAACATGTCCGTAGTTCTGTCAAGGACACATGCCATCATGTCATCACCGTCACTGGTATAAAAATACCATTTTATCATTTACTCAGCATTTATTATGTGCAACGCAGTATTCAATTAGATGGTGCAAGATTACCTAAATCCATTTTTAACAATGATCCCATAGAGATCACCACCAATGTACTCCTTATGGCATATTCTTAGGATAGTGAGATGAAAATCATGTCTGTGATGACCTCACTGAGCTCAGAGTTAGTAGGTTGAAAGGATGAAAAGAGACAATGAGGAGGCATTAAAATAATTTATCAATAAATACATTAAAAGATATAAAAGCAGTAAGAAGTAATCATGTGAACATTACATTTTTAACTTGACTGTAACTGAGATAGTTGTCATGGTGTTTGTTCACTAACCTTGTCTTCATGTTGTAACTTTACTTGAGAGGGCTCTCATTCCTTTTTTTCGACCCTCACTTCTCTCTCTCCTCCCAGAAACTGTGAACACTAAAGCCTGGATTCTAGTTCCATTTTTTTTTTTTTTTTTACTCCCTATGTCTCAAAGATTCAATGTTAAAAAATAAATAATTCAATCAACCAACAAAAATATTCTAGCTTTTCTTATGCTTTGCATCTTTTTCTATCCCTAATATAGCTGGTTCTCACTTTTTTCTTCCCCCCACTAGAATGCCTGACAGTTTGCATATATGGAACAAATATTTCAGTTGATTAAGATGTTTTATGTAGAAAAAGTTTATGCTTGAGATTTGCAAGCAAGTAATTGAGTTTGCAGAGGATTTTTGTATCTTAAAATATGATGCATATATAACATATCTATCTATCTGTGTTTTAATATAATCATCACTTACCCTGAGAGCATTGTCACCCTTAATCCATGACACTGATGGTTTTGGATTGCCCATCGTAGTACATGGTAGAACTGCCTTTAATCCTTCTATTATTTTTACGTTTATGGGAGGACGAGTTATCTTAGGTTCTAAAGAAAAATAAAAAATCAAAATTAAAAAAGGTAGTAAGTCTTAATTTAATAGTGTCTAACTTTATACTTAATTCTCAATATATATTTTAAAAATAATTTCAGGCAAAGTACATTACAAAACAGAAACAGTTTTTAGTAAATATCAAACAGAAATCATTTTTTTAAATTTAAAATTTGGGTTCTCTCTATTTAATAATCTCTTCAAAGAACATAAATTCATGAAACATTAGGATTCTGAAGCTTAGTTTACTTTAAAATCATGTTAGTAAAATTGATTAAAATAAGCTCTCACTATATAGCAATTCACTATTTCATATCAACAACATGAATGCATTTGAAAAGAAAATTTTGATACAGATTTACATTTTCATATAATTCTAAACTACTTTTCCCTTTAGTTTCTAACTTAATTTATTTATAAATTTGGTGATTAAAAATTAGGTCCTCTGGAGAATAAATCAAATCGTGGTCGCCAGAGGCAAGGGGGAGGGGAGGTAGATAAAATAGGTTAAGAGTTCAATTGTATGGTAATGGATGCAAACTAGACTTTTGGTGGTGATCGTAATGTAGCATATACACAGATAGAAATATAAAGATGTATTTCTGAACCTTAATGATAATGGCAGGAATTGGGTTAGCTGGAATCAAATTTGATAAGTATGTGGGTGGGGGGACTTAAAGTGTAGGGCGGAAAGAAGAATGGTCAGAATGGCATCTGCTCTCATGGTAGGAATGAGTTTGCACAGGAAACAAGATAGAATGGTTAAAAAGCAGCACTGGAGTACTTCACTGGGGATGGGGAGAAACAGCCTCCATTTAAACAGAAAAATCACCTAACTGATAATCACTCAAGAAAATCAAGTAGTAATTAAGATTAAGTAGTATTGTCTGCAAAAAGAGTAGCGATTCAAAAAAAAGGGCGGGTCGGGGGGCGGTAGGTTTTAACGCTACTGTTTTAAAGGCACGCTATATTGTAGAAGGACGTTCCCCAGTGAAAGAAGTCAGAGAAAGCAAATAAAACTGTCCAAAGGCAAGTAAGTGGGAGAGGACCGAGAACTAAGAGGCTTGGCTGCAGGTGGTTGGTTGATAGCCAGAAGAAGCGTGTCATTAACTGCCTTAAGGTTGGTTTGCACTGAAAATGTCTGGCTACTGAACTTCTAGGTATGAGGGAGGCTGTATTTACTGCTTGCTGCAAAGTATATATACCAAGTTAGCTCGAAAACAATGGATGACTCTCTCTCACTCACTCATCTTCACTTGCAGAGCTCCACAACTCTCAGCTGCTCCCCCCACGCCATTGTTGGCTACGCAGCAGTAAATGCCATCATCGCTGTCTTCCACACTCAGGATGGTGAGGAGCTGCCCGTTCTCCCGAATGCTGTACCGGGTATCAAAGAGCCTGAAGGTCAAAGAGGAAGATGGTAGGTTAAATCTCATCTGTGATATTTGGGCTGTGATGAAATGAGCAAACATGGCTGGTCAACGAAAGAAGTCAGTTGTGGCACACGCTGGTGGCTTAACAGTGAAGCCTACTGGGACGCAATCCACATCCATCCCAGGGACCCAGGTTCATGTCCTGGGACTGGGAGGAACAACCAGGATGAACAGTAAATCATCTAAATAAAAATATTTTTCCTTCTCTCTTCCTGTCTGCTGTCTCTGCTTGCCTTCATTCCTGCCTATACCTTCCCTTTATAAAGAAAAAAGAAAGGGAAAAAATAGATTAAAGCAAGGTTGAAGGAAATTTGAGTAAGTTCTGAATAACAGAATAACCTTATTTGATAATAATAAGCTAACATTCTATTCTATTCCTTCAGTAATCAAAATACTAAGGAGTCCTTCAAAACTGCTTTCAAAAGGTGATATCTAGTGATAAACTAAATGTGAAGTTTACTTTATTCAGGAAAGTATATCATGACCAAGATACAGGAGTTTTGTCATAATTACTGGGAAGTAGAAGTTAGATAAGGAACCTGTATTCACATCAGTATGACTAGCAAAACGGCTCGTAAGAACATCCCAATGGGGGAAATCTAAGGGTTAAAGAGAGTGCATAGACAAACGTGAATCAAAAATCATAAGTACATTAACTTACCCCTTATTTTTAGCTATGTATTTGAAATAGATTTAATAAACTCTATTTCAACAATTTTAATTTGGTCTGTGAGTCTTCCTATTGTTGGACATGTGGATAACCTGCCTAGTAGAGTACTTGAAAGCTACCACCGCACAGGGTAAGTTCCTGCATTGTAGCACGTATCCGAGAGGGACACACGACATGTCATTTAGAGGTTAATGAAAATAGCCCCAATCAAGTTCACGGACTCCTATGTATGACAGCAGTTTAACACTCTAACCCTAATGCAAATGAGATTGTCTGCTAGGAAATCAGTGGTTCTCTTTGTTACGTATTTTTTTATCCTTATCAGATAACTACTGTTCTGAGGAAAAAGCATAACCCGTATATGCCAAATGGTAATTTTATCTTTTTGTTTTTCTTCAACGAAAGGTACAGGTAGGAATGAAGGCAAGTAGGCAGACAGGCAGGAAGAGAGAAGATGAAGAAGCATCTTGATTTTATTTTTATTAAGTTGTTCACACTGGTTGCTCCTCTCTGGGCCCAAGACTTGGCCCCAGGGGTATGTATGTGGCCTGCACTCTTTTGGAGGCAACTGACCTAACTGTTGCTCTACCAAGCCTCACTGGTAATTTTATCTTTTTGAGAGGCATCCTCACTATAGATCGTCTTTTCTGACTTTCAGAAAATAAAGTATTAGTGGTCAGATTCCTAGACCACGTTCTTCTCTTTATTCAGATGTTAGAAGTGCAGGAGATGAGGCTGGTCCCCATTAACTCCCCTGCATTTTCTGGGACATGTGTCCCTAGCCTTAGGGATATCATGACGTTTCCTAATTACTATGAAACTTTCTCTAGGTCCTAATCTGGTGTCCATGAACTAGCCCTGACTTTCCCATGTCAATTAAATGCTTCTTTGCTTTGGGCAATCCTTTTGACTTTACTGAAGTACAGAGCATGCATTTATAATGAGGAAATGTGCATTTTACAAATTCTAGGTGAACCTTGGTACTGGCAAGAGCAGTGGCTGCATTTACATCAAAGATAAACTACAAAGCAGGGGTGAATTTTCCCACCAGATAAAACCAGAAGACTTACTTAATGAGAATTTTATTTCTAGTCCAGGAAATTTCAGGCTGGGGGTAGGATTCCACCGCACACATAAAAGTAGCTACTTCTTCCACTAAGGCATCCACTGTTTCAAGAGGAGTGGTTATGACAGGAGCTGAAAGAAAAGATGATATCAAATGAGAACATTCTAGAATGCTATTTATCAACACCTTTGTGAGCAGTGAGAAATTACCTTCTATCTGAATGAGAATTATATTTCCATATGGCAGAAATTCCCAAAAAGCCGGAAGACTGTAAGTGGAGAACTTTGTTTCTAGGCATTTGAGAATTAAAAGAGAAGGTTTTCAGGAGAAGAGGGATTAGAATTTATTATAAATAAGTAGGGCATAATAGGTTGTGCAAATCACCAAATTATGTAATTTGAGTGCCCTCTTCAAGGAAAAAAATATAAAATTATGAACATCACATTTCTGTGTCCACCCAAGACCCATCAAATTTAAGGAAAGTATGACTGAACTGAGACTACAAAGAGCAATCCTAACAATTATTGTTTTTAAAATATTTTTCCAAAATTACATAAAATGACATAAATAAATAACAAATTACATATGTGTATAGGAGCACAGTGAGAACCCATGGAGGGTTTTTAAGAGGAGCTGCCGCAAATAAAGGGATGAAACTTGGCTTCATCAGATATATGGGGAATTTACATCTGCATATATTGATTAGCTAGAGATTAAATAACAAAAAGACAAATAAGCCAAGTGAAAAATGGGCAAAGGATCTTATTTATAGGAACAGAAAATAGTTTAGTGATTGCCTAGTGAGAGAGAGATGAAGGGGTGATGGATTACTCGGGTATGGAATTTCCTTTAGGTTTAATGAAAATGTTCTAAAATTGAGTATAATGATGAATGCACACAGCTCTGTGAATTGTATTGTGCATTTTAAATGTGTAAAGTGAGTGGTATGTGAAGTATCTCTCCATAAAGTTGGTGTATGTGTGTGTGTGTGTATGTTGTGTTTTACAAAAAGAGAGACAAGAGGAAGAGAAGTCAAAGATATGATTCCTTCTTTCTCTTTTCCACTTTGAAATGAGGGTCTCACCTGTATTAGAAGAACTAGGAGGAGAAGTAAGTTGAGAAGGGTGAGAATGGGCTGGTAATGGACCACACCCCTGTTCAAGTCACAATCCTGTGAATTCCTTTACAGTTCAGGGGTACAGGTGGGGTCCCGGTGACCTTGCAGGCTGACTGGTATGGGAAAAGAAAGTACCAGCACCTGTATTTAGGTGAGTCTGGGTATTTACCCCCTTGTGTAATGTTTTAAAATAATTATCATCATCACCACCTTGTGATAATTATTATTCCTCATCAGCTACTTATGTATGATTTTCCAGGGAGCAGGCACTGAGTTGCCTACAACCAAAAAGATGTATAAAGCACTTCTCTTCCTTCTAAGGAACCACCGTAGAGGGGATAAGTTAGGTTAGATACTAAAGTGATCAACTGTAATAATCAGTTGTACCTCTCTCCTAGCATAATAATTAATAATGTCCCCTTGTGCTTCAGAAACACTTGCATTTGGAATAGATCACGTGCTCACTTTAGTTAAAACACAAGGTCCCTATGAAAATTAGTAGTGTGAACAGTATTTTAGAGGTGAGGTAGGTGGTGACAACTTCAGGAAACAGCTAGACAAACCCACACATGGTCTGCTCATAAAAGATGCATGGATGCTTTCTGAACTTTTTTATTTTTATTTTTTCAGTAAAATCAAAGGCAAAATCATCAGCCAAGAGCAAGGGAAAATGGTGGTTGTTAGTTTCACCTAGCCCATCTCTCCCACATAAATCTTTTCTTAAAGTCCAGTTTAAGTATCATCTCTTTCCAATTTCCCTGCCTTGGTAATAAAGCCAAATACCCCTTGCCTTAGCCTTAAGTTAGCTTATGTGTGTCACTCTCATAGCACTTGTCATCTAGGTGGCATTGCAGTGATCTTTGTCTTAGTCCTACAATCAATTATAAAAACCTTGAGCTTTGGGGCGAGAGACCCTATCTTAACCTTCTTCCCATTCCCTGGGCTAGCAGCACAGTGACTGATGCATGGTCTAAGTGACTCAAACTGTATTTCTGAGGTGTTAAAAAACAGCAATTCTTAAATGTTTGAAAAAGTAGCTGAAATAAGAGTGCAGAATTTTTTTAAATGACATCTTTTAAAGAGGCATCAAGGACCTCATAGTAAACTAAGCATTAAAATATGCATAATGTAGTACAAAGAATAATAAAAGTATTCAAGAATAGGGAAGAGACACAAAGCATCGATTGACAGGCACATAAGAGGCAGCATATGTTTCTAGTAAAATTTCTAGAGGAAAAAAAAAAACAGAAGAAATTTTCTGTAAAAACATGTAAAGGGGCAAATAGCTAATTATTTTTCAAAATTAAAAATAAAAGGATGAATACTCAAATTGAAATAGTCCACCATGCATCAAGCCAAATAAAGAAAAATAAATTCATCCCTAAATGTAGTGAATCAAAACTATAAAAAAGTAAAGATAAAAGTATCTTTAACCCTAATGAGAAAAGATCAATTACTTCAATAAAAATGTTCATTAGAATGACCTGAGATTATTCAACAACAATTAATACCAAAAAAAAAGACAATGGACTGATCTTATTTTTAAAAGGCTGAGGAAAAAAAACAGCTGTTAGCTTAGAATTCTATAATCAGCTTAGATGATCATTTTAAATAAAGGTCCACACTCAAAGACACAAATACTGAAAATGCTTACCACCCATGACCTTCTTGGAACTAGTTACTAAATATGTATACTCAGTAAGGAATAATTTGTACCCAGAAGAAAAGTATAATGTATAAGAAGCAATAGTAAGCACAGTTGTGGTAAAAGATCATTTCAATTCCAACAACATGGAATATTAAAGACAAACCACTAATTTTTGTGTTTTAAAAAGAGTGGAGTTAGAAATCTAGGCAATTACAAGATGAAGGTTCAGAGAAATTCAGTGGATAGTTCAAACATGCTAAACTTAATCTTAAACAGGAAGACAACAGAAATTCCAAGTAACTACAAAATGGGGAGAAAAATGTATGATTAAAGAAAGGCACATGCTAAAATTGTATTACAAGTTACCACTAAAAGAAAATATTAAAACCTCAAACTTCCAGAGTAGCAGAAGAAAAAGAGAGAATAAAACTGTGTTTATCTAGGCACACCCTGTTAGAGCAGCTGTTAGGTCAACAGCCTCCAAAGGAGCACATCACAGAGCCTGGGGTTCAAGTCCTTGGCCCTGGTCAGTGGAAGCAACCAGTGTGAACAGCTAAATTAAAAAATAGAAATGCTTCTTTCTCCTCTCTCTTCCTACCTGCCTGACTACTTGCCTCCTTTCTGCCTGCATGTTTCCTTTAAAAAAACCAAAACTAATCTTATCTAGAATGCTGGTGGTGGGTCCACAGACTGATTTGCAAATCAAGTGTCCTAAAAAGCATATAGCAATGTAAACAAACAAAAATAATAATAAAATACAAAATAAATAAATATACATAAATATGAGTCACAAGTAAAAGAGAAGAAGACAAGGAAGGAGAGGGGGAGAAGAGGGAGATAAGAAATTAGGAAGACAGGGTTAGCTCTGGTGGTATAGTGGTTAGCTCCATCGCCTCTGGCTGAGCACAGTCCAAATACATCCCAAGGACTTGGGTTTGCATCCTGGGGCTGGGGAAAACAACCCAGATGAACAACTAAATAAAAATAAAATAAAAATGTTTCTTCTTCCTCTCCCTTCCCACCTGCCTTTCTACTCACCTTCATTCCTGCCTGCACCTTTCCTATTAAAAAAAAAAAAAAAGAAAGAAAGTGAAGAAGAGGGGAACGAGGCAGAAGGAAAGAGCAGGAATGAGGGGGAGGAGGAGGTAAAGAAAAAGAAGGCAAGCACGAGAAGTCATGATTAGTGGAAGTCTACAATCCTGTGAAGAAACACACCAAATCTATCAGAAATCACTGGTGGTGTAACTGACATATGAAGCGGCAGACACTATCACACAGAACTGAAAACACACACACACACACACACACACACACACACACACACTAAAAAATTAAAAGGAAGAGAGAGGAAAAAGAAACATTTTATTTTTATTTGTTAAAGCAGACATGCTGGAAATAAAGAGAAGGGCGAAAATAGATGATCATACATCACTTAACGACAAGGATAAATTCTGAGTAATGTGCTATCAGGTGACTTCATCACTGTGAAAACGTCGCAGTGCATTAGGGCACAAACGCAGTGGGACAGCCCAGAGTAGCTGGTATTATCTCTTGAAGCGATCATCATCTATGTAGCCCACCATTAACTTAAATTTCGTTAAATGATGATAACTGCCAAAGCAAACACTCCTCAAAATAAAGCGATAGAATGAAAAAACAATATTAAGGAAAAATTGAATATAAGGCGATAATTAAGAGATAAAACCCCCAGAAGTTATATTAAGTACAGGTAAGGATAGATCTAAAGGTTAATTGATGATAACGAATCCTTTCATTGTTTAAAGACATTATTTTACAATATCTATGGAAGTCAAATTGTCATGCTGCTGCCTTAAAGTAATACTCAGCTATTTCTCAGTGAAATTGAGGAAATAATAAAAAGAAAGACTATTGAGCAATCAAACAGTGCAAGGTAATCTAACAAGGGGCTTGAATTCCAGCCCCTGTTCTATTTCTTCCCACTTCCATGATGCCACTGAACTAGTGTCTCTTTAGCTATAGACAGAGATAATAATCCACCACCTCAACTGGTCATGAGGATTAAATAAATAAATACACATAAGGCATTTATTATTGTCCTTGACCCGAATGGAACACTGTGTGTTACTTAATTCTCTTATTTGGAAACATAAGCCTGATCTGTTTGTTCATTTATTCTCCGGGCGTCATTAATATTTACTTCTGGAAATCTATCCCAAAGAAATAACCTCAACAGGGAGAGAAAAATGAAAGTCTCTCGCTGCACACAACAGATTGATTTTAGTAAATTGTACTAAATGCATAAAAGTGGCAGCAAAGTTAGGCACACAGGTCTGTAACTGTGGTCTGTTGGAGCTGGCTTTGCTAGCTTGCGAGAGCCAAATGTTCATTTTCCAGGTATTTTGTGCAACTGTGTTAAGTATAGTCATTATTAAAAACCAAATTAGAGGTGTGCCCCGGTGAAGTAGTGGTTATGTTCACTGTCCGCAGTCAAGTGAAGTCCACGTACATCCCAGGGACCTGGGTTTGCGTACCAGGGCTGGGGAAACAACCAACGTGAACAATTAAATAAAAATAAATAAAAATGCGTCTTCCTGCCTACTTGTCCACTTGCCTTCATGCCTGCCTGTACCTTTCCTTTAAAAAAAATGCAAGTTTATAGTTAATTTTTTAAACAAAGTAATAACACTAAAAATTTATCACTCCTAATTATTTTACTACATTTTACTATTACCCGTGTTCTTGAGGGGACTTACATCTAATGCATGTGCAAGGTAGTAATAGTATAAAGGTGTGCTACTGAATCTCTTTTTCTAACCAGTCTTCGTTGGTTGCTTGAAAGGAGCTGCGGTTATGCACCACAGAAATAAGCAAATGCTAATAGGGTCAAATTCTTTTCTTTTTTCTTTTTTGCTTCAGACCCTGGGACTCAAATCCAGGTTCTTGGACTCTGCATGGTTTGCACTGCAGCCATCTAGGCACTAGGGTGCGCTAGAGAGGTGCCTGTGGACCATAAACCGGCAGCTATTCTCTAAACCGGATATTACTCACACAGTCACAGTAAGTGGTATTTTGAAGAGTATTGATAATATAGAAAATGCTCTTGCTTCAGTGTTAAAAATGGCAAGTAGCAGAGCTGTATAAACAATTTTATTATGATCTCGTTTTTTTAGAATATATGGAAGAAAAGATACCCACATGTTAACATGGAAGTACAGATGACCTTTTCTATCTTAGATGTTTGTCTATTTCGGTGTTTTGAAAATAATTGTTAATTGCCATGTATTTTTTTTTTATAAAAAAGAACTTCATTTCTTCTCATTCAATACACAGATACAGAGATGACAGGTAACAGACATACCCAACAAGGTGACACAAATTATTGAGACCAGATAAGATCAAGGAAATGTCAGTATTTTGTGATCATCTTTAACGGGAAGAAATATGTGAGGAGTTACTAAGAGTTTTATTCAGTTAACACCTTCCCATAATGTTCAGTGGTGTGACAGTCTCATGTGAAGCTTGACTTTGTTTTTAATATTTTAGCCTCTGAAATGGAGTAAAAGCCTGCTATGTGCCATGCATTGTACTTTTCATTCGTTATTTCGAGTACTTATCACAACAAGCATACAGGCTGATACAAATATTAATTCTATTTGTAGATGAGGAATGGAGACTCAACTGGTTATATAACCTATTTAAACATAACAAAAGAGTCACAGAGTTGAGCTTTCTTAAGGTTGATACTGGTTTAAAATCCTGTCCTTTTACTCTAAGCTGCACAGTGTCTTCCGTGTAGCACTGCTTACACAAATACAAGGAGAAAAATATTTACATCAATATCGATTTCTATGGACAGAATATAATTGGCTCTGTCCACTTTGCCCACATCCCAACATTATCCAAACACATTTGCTTTCAAATTTTTACTGAAACAATCACATAGTTGTGTTTAATGCTAATTGTTGACTCAGCAGATTGTCTCTTGTTTACTTTCATTCTACTCTCCCCCTTTCATCTCAGCCAGAGCTTGTTTAAACAAGGGCACTGTTTCTCTCCTCAATCCAAAGATCACATGAATAACAAATACAGGAAAATGAGCACAACACATTTCTGGACCCAGAAAGAGTACCTTCACTCGAATACTAGCTGCTTGATGAAAAGGATCTTACTGTTCCTCTGTATTTTATGGACTCTAGCACATGACATACCACATTGACATATCAAGTTCCAATTGAATAGCTGCTGATTAACACTGTCAAGTGATTGAGCAAACAAAAAAGCCAGGTGTTTTTGCCTCTCTGTTTTAGTAAAAGTAGAGCTTAGAATGGAAACATATTCAGGTTTCTCTAACATGAATATAATCTTTTTTTTTTTTTAATGAAAAAGCACTGTGGTGTTAGAAAAGTTTCAAATCCCCCAAAGAAAGATGATATTCAGTATTGTTCCTCATTTGGCACAGTGTAGGGCCTAGTACATTTTAGTCTACTGGTGATGTAATAAAATAAGTTCTTTTGTTTACTATGATGTCTTTGTAATTTGTCATGTTCATTGATCATCTGAATTATCACTTATTAATGCTGTGTCATTAATTAGTTGCCATAGAGCATGCTCTTCGTTCTTGCCTTCAGGAATGGTGTTAAATAGGGCAGCTTGGAATTCTAGATCCGCCTATATGAATTTCTGAAATTGCTTCTCATGGGGCATCCCTTTGAGTTAGAATATATTCCTATGGGGATCTATGTAAAATGTGTACAGTAGCCAGGATGGATCATTATACCAATCACTGACAAAACTGAACACGCACATAGCGTTACATGTGGAGCGCTGGTAGACATTTCATTTTATGAGGAACCTGAAACTCACCGTGACTGTGTGCTTTCCCTAAAGACAGATCGAAAGACACTGGAGACTATGAAAAGGAACTTGAGCCTCACATTCTCTTCCAGGTCCTTAGTGTCCTCATTTCTTTATTATTCAGTTTAGACTGCATGGTATGTTGCCATATAATTTCAACTCCTTTCGCTACCCTGAAAAGCACCAGTTCCTAATTAATCCAAACATCTGTCCTTGCTGCTCATTTGTTGATGTAGTATTATGGGATAAAGTGAAATAACAGCAGAGATCAGGGCCACTATAAGGTACAGTCCCCAGCCCCTGGTCCCAGCTTGTCAGTATGGCCCGTGTCATCCTTACACAGTCTCTAGTCTACTCCTTTGCTCATATTTTGAATGGGATCACATCTTTGGTTTCATAGTCACCTTTCACTGGTCACTTTCTTCCCATGACTTCGAGTCCTAGTTCACAGACATTTCATTTCACCTATGAAAATATGGTAGGAATCTTGATATTTCTATTTTTCTTTTTGTTTTTAAGGTCAATAGTATTTAAAGCATCTATGTTCCCCCAAACATGCGATGAGTTCCTCCTTCAACATACGTCAGTATGAAGCGTTGACTCAGGTTCTAGATTTCAGTGACAGCTGTGCCCACTCTGACTTAGTCATATGTCAAAACCATGAACCCTGGCCCTGAATAACATGATTTAGAAGATAAGTTTACTTAAGTATAGCTAAAGATAAATCACTCTGACTCTAAAGCTACTAGGTGTGGTAGTAAATGGGGTAATACTAAAACTGGGGTTTAGGCAGTGCTTTATGTATATTAAACAAATTCAGTGCTGCTTACAGTTACTCTTGTACTCCCAGCTATAAACTTAATCCCCCCCAATAAAGCATTAAATATTATTGGAGTATGTGATGAGTATGGCATGAAACATTTACCACTTTCATACACGACGGCTTGTCAAAATTCTCCTACTTGTGGATTATGATACTGAGTTTATCACTGAAACATCACAAGCAGGAATGATTCAGAAAGATGACTTTTCTACTTATCTTTGAACATTAGGAGTCTCAAATGAAACCTAAACTATAAACTATTTAGTTTACATAGTTATTAATTTTATAGAGAAAGTGGTATGTTGACCAAAAAATATATTTAATACTCTTACATATTTAAATCTGTCCATCCATTTTGTGATACATTATTGTTAAAATTCCTTAATTCAATCAGGGTGAAAACTTAGAAGAGACTTACACCATCAAAAATGTTTACTTTTTCTTTCTGCCAACAGCTATGAGATAGTTTTGTCCAACAATTTTATTATACGCAATAGTATTAAAATAATAGCATATCATTGTTCTTTTGTAGGATATATTCCAAATATTTCAGCATTTAACATGTTAAGGACTATGTTTTCATGATCATGTTTATTCTCAGAACTGGTACATTAGTATAGGTTTGCTCTGTCAGGCCTGGAGTTTCTGGTTAAGGTTAATGTTAAACCCACACGAATTTAGAGTTTATCATAAATACAGTAGGCTAGGAAAATGTTTTTTTTTAATTTTTTGATTCCATAATCTAATTTATAGCAGTAAATAAATGACAAAGTTGGATTAAAAATCTGATTATTTTATTTAAAAGTCAGGACATTTGATTCTGTTATTTTGATTTGTTATTTTCTATATCACCACATTTTGAAGTTTTCAAAACAGAATTGATTTGCATTTGAACTAAGTTTAACACAAACTAATGGAAACTAAATCTCATTCTTCATATAGTATAAATTTTGAGTTATTAATATGAAGAGGTTGACTATTCCATGCACCAAATTATAATTTGAACTACCAAAATCAATTGTCCCACTCCTTATAGCACTAAATTTTTAGTAAACTTTAGTATTCAACTATCTCATTTCTATGTAAGTTTATGGTGTAGGATAACTCAAATAAGACTTAAAACAATCCATAAGTCCAAACATCCAGGTGCTACCTTACCGGACATCCGTTTTATAATCAGGAAGCATTAAAATGATCGGAAGCCAATGTTAAGTCTTTCTAGCTATTATTAGCTACTTGAAAAGATCCAGATTCTCTTTTATCTAAAGATAACTTAAATTGTCAATAGGCAATTAAACATTTAAATACATTTGAAGGTACCGTACTACGTGTGTAAAATGGACAAAGAAAGAAAGAAAAGTATGTCAAGTCTGTGAAATCAGATTGTGAAGAAAGATACACTTCATGAGCATTAAACTTGACCTTGTAACTCCAGAAATTTTAGTGAAACAAATAAGCCTAAGATGTTTACCCTCTGCATAAAATAGATACCACCTTCACTTATCTACACTGTGACTGTGTTCAGTTCTTTGGTAAAGTAATTTAAAGGGAAAACAGTGTGTCATAAAACACAGAACTCTTTTTTCTCTATTTTAATACGCTTCATTTGAAAACTATTTAATTGACACCTTTCGATCTCTTTTCTCATACTTTATTCTTTCTAAAGATGTTAGTGAAGCACTCATTAATTTCACTAAATGCCTATTTTCTAGTCGTTGCTCCTGATTTGAAATACTCTAGTTTCGGTTTTGTAATACACTGGCCAGAAACTATATCACCGTGGACATTCTTTCTACGGCAACAGGTGTTTGTCAGTTTCTTTAGTTGCTTTCCTTTCCCCTGAGGTGGTGTTATTTCCGGTACATTCCAGAGGCTCTGGAAAAAACCTTTTGCAATCTCTTGCCAAACCAAATCATGACTCTAGTCTCAGTGTTGTTAAGAGACCATTCGTCTTCAGTCTTCTCTAATGGAGGCAAATCGTCTGCATCTTCTTCTAATTTTTATTTATTTATTTTGTTTGGAGCTGTACTAGTCATTAAGAGTTTTGTAAAGCTAACTGAAAACGAGAATGATTTTTTTGGTCAGAAGCAAACACTCTGGATGTCTGGGCGGTGGATTGATTATATTCCTTCTAAACTTGAAGTTAAAAAGGTTTTCATCATCCATTTAGACCACCCTGGAGTCTGACATGCACATAAACAACTTGATAACTTGCAGGTTACCTGCCTGTGTGTCCCTAGAAGGCAGGGCTCTGAATGCAGTATGTTCTATACTTATTATCACAAAAATTATACGGGGCAGGTATATCGGTTAAAAAAATAAAAGAGATCATCAATCAATTGCTTATCTACGTCCTATTTTCCCTTTTCCATACCTTCTACCCCTATGTCACCAAGTAAAACCCAAGACCACCATAACATGAATCAGCCATGGTTGGACACACACACACACACACACACGTGCACACACACACTTTAGAACGGTGACAAAGCAACAAGAAGACAAGCTTGCTCGAACTAACCTTTTGGAAGTTTTTCAGCCCCACTGAAGGCAACCAGAGTCAGAATATGTACCAGTGGAATGTTGACGAGCTCTCTCATGGTTAATCCAGACTCAGGGCAGGAGAAAGTTCTCTCTGGACAATACAAGGAAAATGTCCCCCACGGTTTACATTTTAAAGCATAGTTTGTTACAAAAGGGTCCTCTGCTAATGACTGTTTGTGTCAGCAGCTCCGCAGGCTCTAAGTATAATCAGGAATCCTCAGACTTGGCTGTAATGATGGACGGGGCCAGCTGGTGAGTATCCTCAGGCCAGTAATGCAAGTGTAGGGCTAGAGGAACAAGGGAAAGAAAATCCCTGTAGAATCTCTTTTGAAACAGTGGCAGAAGGACAATAGCAGATGCCTTTCTCAGTATCACTGTATCCCCAGTAATATAGCTTTCCCGACTTTCTGATTCAGCTCACCATCTCCTGTACTCCAAGCCGGACGCAGGGTGCACCTAATTCTGACTCCTCCCCATCACTCACCCCATCTCAACTCCAACCCATTACCATGGATGACAGATTTGACCCACTCAATATTCTTTGATTTCTTCCCTTCCTTTGGGTCTAATTAGTATCATGCTTTCCTAACCTCATTTTCAAACATTCCTCTTCTTGGAATGTCTCTGAACCGACAGCTTCCTGTCTTAACCGTCTTTAAATCTCTTTTCAGAAAGCTGGTCTTGCACAAAAGCCTCATGACCCCTCATCATAGGGAAACATATTCAAACTTTCATAATATGACAGAGAAGGCCTTGCTGGACTCTAGATAGATAGATTGATTTTTTTTTTTTTTTTTAAAGAAAGGTGCAGGCAAGAATGAATGCAAACAGAGATAAGCAGTCAGAGAGAGAGGAAAAAAGTATTTCGTTTAATTCATGTAATTGTTCATCTCGATTTTCATCCCAGTCCCAGGTCTTGAACCCAGGTCCTAGGGATATGTGGTCCACGCTCTCAACTGAAGGCAGCTGACCAATCCTCTGTTTTACCAGAGCACACCTGGGCTTCCATAGTATATTGTGCATTTCCCTAAGGTGTGCATTATTGTAAATCAGCATCTGTATATAATGCATTAAGTTTACCTTTTTAAAGCAATGATGCAAAAAATATTTAATAGCATTTGGAAATTTTTACAATAAGGGAGTTAAATGAAAAGAAACAACAACAGGTGATGCAGAATGTGTGGTTTGAATGTGTCTTTCCTGAAACAATGCAAACTAAAATAAGGAGATACTTTCCACTCAAGTCATCATTTCACAAAAACAAAAAGAACTATAGAGGAGAAGACAGCAGCTAAGTGTTGAAAGTTGGCAAGAACATGACTGAAGAACTAAGGACTCAGCAGAACTGCTAGTGCTTATCCCGGAGTTATCACTGGAGCAAGGGGAGAAACCTTCCAACTTCTATCCCTGCGCTTCAGGGGATCAGAAGGGACAGGTTCCTCTGGAAGAGGCGCTAAGGACAGAGCTTATAAACAGGAGGGATGTTGAATAACTTGACCCAAAACCTCAAAGGCAAAATCTGTTAACAATTTCAGATGACTCTTCTTTGTCTGCTCTCTGTTTTTCTAAACAACATGCTTCTCTTGTGACTTCTTGATTTTTTAGCATGAGGTATGAACTATTGATTTCCTGCTACTCTGGAAGATGAGACTTTTATCTTTTTTCATGCGTCTCCCTGCCCTTTCTCCACATATGCAAGTTTCCTTTTCCTCATCCTCCTAAGCATTAATGTAGCTTAGAATATGTTTCATTATTAAAAATCAAGACAGAAATCTAATTACAAAAAAGGGTAAATATTTAAAAGTGTTTTTCATAGAAAGCCAAAAATGAAGGATAAAAACCCACAGAAAGTCATTTGACTTTGAAAAATATGTATATATCATTTTGATAGATAAAAAGTGAATTAAAAAGCAATTCATAAGAATGTACATTTAATATGACATTTCAAGGAAATAGTACATATGTATATATTACTGTATATGAAAAACAAAAATAATAAATACCACAGTGTGGTTATGTTATACTCATAGATTGACAAACATAAACTTACTGATTTATTTTCTGTTATTTTATGCTGAAATATTCTGATTGGCCAATCCAAGTTCCCATGTTATTTTACTTAACTTAATGCAAAATAAGTTCTTCCTTCTTAGCTTATCACCTGTGAGAACCAGGTAAGTCAGGGCTATTGGAGGCCTTCATCTGCCCTTAACCAGAAAGAATATGCAAAGCCAGATCTCTCCATTGC
The DNA here is from genome assembly GCA_004363575.1 of Solenodon paradoxus. Classification (NCBI taxonomy): domain Eukaryota; kingdom Metazoa; phylum Chordata; class Mammalia; order Eulipotyphla; family Solenodontidae; genus Solenodon; species Solenodon paradoxus. The sequence goes on from RJWH01003437.1 coordinate 42,334, forward strand.
ACTTCCTACTACTTTAATTAATAAAATCATGGGGTAGGGGGGTTGGCTGATACAAGTTTTATTCCTTCAATTGCTATCAAAATAATCCCCAAGTAACGTGAATAGAAGTGAAATAGATTGCATCAGACTTCTGCTCTGAGAATATCCTGCAAGTGCTACCTGCCATACAGAAAATCAGGACATGAGCAGGTTGAGCAGTGTGGCTCCCTCTCGCTCCCATCAGTAGGACCAGGTAAAGCGCAGAGTTCTGGAAGTTTGACAACTGTAGGTATGCGAACTAAAGTTCAGCTCAGGATCAGTGACAATCATCCATGAGAAGTCCAGGGTGAGTCCCACAAAGGGCTTCTTCGTTCAATTGTTTAACAGAGGATTTGCCAGTGAGCAGGCTCCCTCATCTTCTCCTTTTTCCTTAAAACACAAAACAAGTGTTTCTGGTGCACATGTTGAATCCAGCAGGAACTGATTGATCCCTCTAGACCAAGTGACCCCAGAAATTTATCTCCCCCTCTTTCAAATGTTACCATACCCTGAGTCCTAAGGCAATAACTCTCTTGGGCAAAGAAAAGAGACAAAATTCTATTGAGGGCAAAATCAACATAGAAGTTGAGGGAGAGAGCATTAGATTAAAATGAATCAGTGACTGGTCCAGAGAAGCCCAGGCAGAGTGGAGGGTGACTTAGGCATGAGCATGGCCGTAGGTTCCCACGTGTGGGAGTCGCAGGCTGTCAGCTAGTTAAGCTCCAGCTGGCAGTTTCTTGGAAACCAGCTACTAAATAACCTTCCATCCTACAATGCAAGCAAATGCTCTCCTGACAATAGCAGGCTCATTCGGATGCTGATGGAGCCTGGTGCCAGTTATATGACTTCTTTCTGGGCATGTGGAGAATATGGGGCTGATGACCGATCTTTAAGAAAGATACACTCAGTCACCAATTTAGCCTGTCTTCCCTCCTCTGGTATTGCTGCTTCCATAACTTAAGAGCTGACCAAGGATTCCTGGGTAGTAGGCTCAGAGATATATAGCACCATTCTGAGTCATATTATGGACAGGATAGCAGAGTTCAGCTGCACAGCAGTGGATGAGACCATGTTCCTCCAGTCACTTCATTGCCCGGTTAGCACTCTTGGTCTGCACCATGCTCTCATGTATCTGGTGAAGTTTGGCAAAGGACCCCTGCTAATTATCCCAAAGGGCAATGACCCCAAACCTTGTCTTACTTAAGGGGCTGAGGGTAGTGTCACTATGTCAGAAGTGTCACACAGATTGCCCTTTTCAGAAAACAACAGGGAAGTCGAGAGATATCCTGGGTTGTGTTTTCACAAATGGAGTGGATTCCCCCATTAAGCATTCAGATAGCAATTGGAAGTGAATTAATATTTTGGGACTTAGAGCAATAAAACTGGAAGTGACTCTTCAATGAATAAATTATATTAGATACTCTATGCTGGGTATTCAGCAATAAACAACAAATGTCTGGTGATGGCATGACTGTTAAACAATTGTATAAATAATTAACTAAATCGTAAACTAGAGAGAGACATTGTACTATAAAATCATATTAAAAAGCTGAATTTGACCCTAGTTTGAAGACTCAAGAAATGCTTCCCTGGGAAAGAACCATTGAAGCTGAGCCCTGCAGCATATTTAAGAGTCGGGCAGCCAAACTCAGGAGGTCTGGGAGTGACCCATAACAGGTAGCGGAGACAATATGTGGAAATGGTTCGGGATATGAAGGAACATGGTGATGTCATGGAAATGAAAGAAGGTCAGTGTGTGTAGAGTACAGAAAGTAAGGGTCAAAGTTACAGAGATGCAATGGGGAAGAGGGTAGGGGGATGGGGAGAGACCATTCAGGATCTTGCATTTGTCTGTGAGAACTTCATTCTAAGAGTGGTGAAGAAGCGTAGTAATAAAGATTTCAATTAAAGTTAAAAAACAGTGAATTAGACATGCTAAGAGGAGAGTGTAGGAGAGGAAGCCCATGAACGGAGCCTGAAACAACCTGATCTTAAAAATCAGTAAAAGATAATGAGCTAGAAAAACAGATTGACAGAGTGCACTGATGATAGAAAGAAAATGAAGCAGATAACTTTGAAATTAAAGAGAAATTTAAAAGTTAAAGGAAAAGATATTTCCAGGAGAGTAGAATCTGTGGACGGAAAAAGAAGGTAGTAGAATGGACAATAAGAGCAAGGTCTATAAAATGATGTTCCCATAGCCCTCACCTGGGGCCATTTTGTGTATGAGTAAGTAGGCTTATTTCTCAGAGTGGAGAACAGCTCTCAGGTCAATGTTATTTTGAGTGACATTGAGGTTGTAATAGTGCGAATGGAGAGGAAAGGAGAAAGTTGAGACAAACATGGAAGCTTACAAATATGGAAAGGAGAATCAGAAAGACTTGGTCATAAAATCTAGATAAATACTAGATTTCCAACTTGAAAAATGGAGTACATGCAGAAAGTGGAATATTAAATGATATACTAGCAGGTACTTCCAAAAGAAAATGTTGTTTACTAAAATGTCACTATACATCCTATATGTCTTGGCTGCATTCTGGGTTTCAAAATGATAGGAAAGGCCCACTCCACTGAATAAAGGGATTTATATAAAAATCTAAGGTGTCAGGAGGCCACAGCAGTTGTTCTTTGCCATCTTCAGATCAGAGGGTCAAAAGGGCAGAAAATCACGTAGTGAAACTTAGAGGCAGAGATTATTTGTTGAGTTTCCTAATAGGAGCGAAAACCATTTGGTTGAGGGATAAATGGGACAACACCCTGAACTGACCTCTTTAAAGAGTTTTAACTTTCCCTAGAGCACAAATGAGAGATCAGAAAAGAGAGGTACTGCCAGTACTCCCATTCAGAGCAACACTTTTTGAATCATTTATCAGCTCATCACATGTTTACCCACCTCTCTATTTGCTCCCCAGAATTGACTACCCAGCTTCTCTATCATACCATCTCTCGGTTCTTTGAAATACATCTTGGAAACTTCAGTGTGTTTCAGGGTTTTTCTCATACTCTGGGTTCACTTCTCTGGTTTTTCTAGACCATGGAGCAAAACCATTCTCTGAAACATCTAACGTCATTTCTTGGAAATCAGTACTTGGCACATTCAGCCCAACTGGCAGCATCAAGAGATCAATCTAAAAATCCTGTGGAAATTTCTAATATGGCTGTAGTTCAAAGTTGCTGAAATTCTCACATCTGGTCTGCCTAGTACTGAGGAAGAAGTCCTCCAGCCTGCCTGCTGGGAATGCCTATTTCATCGGCCACCTGCTAGAGAAATCTATGGAGCTGCTGTTATTCTTGCAGACTTTGTCTGCCTTGCCTCAATCTATTGCCACAGGCTCTTCAGACCCTTAATCCTGCTGCTAGAAGCATTTTTCTTAAAAAAAAAAAAAAAGCGACAAAAAACCTATCCACTATTTACTTACTAGAAGGATGAAATCTGGAACATGGATGACATCAAATACTAGTGAGGATATGGAACAACAGGGCTTCCATTCATTTGCTGGCAAAGCGTAATAGTACAGCCATTTTGGAAGCCACCCTGTTTCTTACAAAACTAAATACATTCTTACTATACAATGCACTGGTTTTCCCTGGTATTTATCTCAAGGAGTTGAAAGCTTAGGTTTACACGAAACCCTTCAGGTGATTTTTATAGAAGCTTTATCCATAATTGTCAAAAATAGAAGCATTATTCATAATTGCCAGAACTTGGAAGCAACCAAGCTGTCCTTTAGTGGGGTGAATGGATGCATAGACTGACAATTAGACAATGTGTGACAACTAGACAATGGACTAACTACTATTCAGTGAAAAAAAAAAATGACTACCAAGTCATAAAAAGACAGGGAATGTTTTTAAATACAGATTACAAAAAGAAAGAAACCAATCTGAAAAGGCTACATGCTATATGATTCCAACTATATGACATTCCTGAAAAGATGAAACTATAGAGACATTAAAACGACAGTGGTGTCTGTGGGTGAAGGGACAGGATATGGGGAGATGAATAAGAGGACACAGTGGATTGAAGGGCAGTATAAATACTCTGTATGATATAATAATGATGGATATAGATCATTATGTATCTATGCACACCCAAGGTTGAACCCTCAGGTGAACTATGAACTTGGGTGATGTGTCGATGTAGGTTCATGCTCATTAAAAAAATGTTTTATTTTAATGTTGATAATGGCCAAGGTACATATGTGTGGGGGAAGGGAGTAAATGGGAAATCTGTGTATCTCCTCAATTGTGTTGTAAACTTAAACTGTTCTTTAAAAATAAGTCTTAAAACAAGTTTATGTAGAATCAAATACAGTGGTATATTCAATTTATATTTTGATTAAATCTTTTTGCATATTAAAAATGACCACTACAGAGGCCATTTTATGATCAAATACAAATTATAGAAAGCATTTTTGAAAGGAAGGTGGGTTCTCTATAGTGAAATTTCTTGAACAGTTTGAAATCTCTTCCTGTATTTGTGTGAGTTTGGGTAAGAGCCAGATCCCTGCTCTCCCTACAAAACGACAGAAAAGCGAATGCCTACTCACTGAATCCTGACTATTGAATGTGGGGAACTGACCTCATCTCAGACAACTGGATGCTTCTGCAGAGACTTTGAATTTGGAACAAGTGACAGAGAAGGAAGTAGTCAGACTTCATCCCAGTAGTGGTGGCATCAAGTGTTCATTCGACGTGGTGCCAAGGGCAGTGTGCAGTCATAGCTGCACCTCAGTGGTATCCAGTATCCAGTGATGGTGGTGCCAGTGACTCTGCCAGTGTCCAGCAGCAGAGCTGTGTCACCCTGACTGGGATGTTCTTCTGCTGAGATCTTGGCCAGAATGCTTCCCACCTGACTGCCTTTGCTTCCTGCCTGGCTCTCCCAGGATTCCATAAGATACCCGAGATAGCCTTCCCTTTTCTCCTCAGCTAACCAGAATTACACTTTGTAGATGGCAGCAATAAATTTCTATTTTGCCAACATAAAAATGAAAGCTCTGCAAGATTGATAAATGTGTCCAAAGTCTTGTAACTGCTAAATAATGGAGTCATATTTTTAATGCAGTTCTGTCTGACTTCTGAGTCTTAGCTTTCCCCAAGTCAGTACACCTATGTTTTAAGTATATCCTTTGTTACAGATGGATGTTTTAATGACCAACCAAAGATGGGTAGAGTAGTCAAGGGAAGGGGTGGTTTCCTTTTCTGATGAGTACAACTGAGAAATCAGGGAAACAGAAAACATGGTTATTCAGTGACTTTGGAATGGTGGCTGCAAATATTTCAAGATCACAATGGATATCGCCTGTCATATATGGATAAAGGATTCCATCTTTACAAACCGGTGTAAATGATCTTGGCCAACAATCTGGTTTAGCTCTTGATCCAAATTTATGCATGTTTACTGATGAGATCAGTCAAAACTCTGGTGAGACTTAGCCTAATAAGTTTGAGAAGACAGGTAAGTATATGCCTCCCTCTCTCTGGACGTAAAATCTTCCCAACAGGCACAGCTCCTGACCTCAGAGACAACTTATGCAGGGTTTTCATCTGTGGCCAGTGTCCCCTCTACTTCCTGGGTGCCTAGTAAAAGAAAAACCTCAGGACTTACTTTTAAAATTTAACTTATCCCCAAAGTATTTCAGTTTTCTAAGGAGATATGAGAGGTATTGACTTTGCTGAAAGGGTAGGAGATGAGAGCATCCAAAACTACTGATCCTAGAAACCTGTGAGTTTCTCCATTGCATTGCTATGGTTGTGTTTCCTCCTTGCTCTGCCACTCAAAAGTTTGGAACGGAAGACTTGATTATGGGGTTTTATCTACCTAACCTACTGTCATCGATATAATTTGTGAGCTCTTAGTTATCTTAATGTATCAAAAAACCCAAGATGTTGAACAAATACACAAACGATGAAGAAGTTTGAGTACTTGTGTTCTTAACAGAGAGAATTTATTTGCCCCACTATTGGGACCTCAGTTTTATTTCAACCCAATACGTGTAGCCTCCATTTATGTAATTTTTCTTAGAACTAGAGATTTAGACACTAAAGGCGAGCTATTGGTAGTAGAGTTTCATTTGTACATCAGCTTCTCTAACTATGATATTAGTGAAATTTTTGAAAAAGAAAAATGACAAGCTCAGTTTTAGCAGAACTGTTGCTCCCTGAGACACTGCGTTATATATACTTAAGATAAAACTAATCCAATACCAACAGTATTTTTAGAACTAGAATCCCTGATTTTAGAATGCATATATAGAAATAAAATAAGCAAAATAAGGAAATTGTGGAAAAATAAACAAGGTATAACTTGCCCACCAAATGTTATCAATCTAATAATTAAAATAATGTGGTATTAGACTATAAATAGATCAGCAGAAATTAAATGATGAAGATATTATCTTAAATCAGTAGAAAAAGATGACATATGGTCAACTGAATAACCATCTAAAAAAATTAATTACACACTTACCTTATATACTACACCAAAGAAAAATTCCAGATCAATCAAAAGTACTATAAGAGAACACGAAAGTTTATACACACACACTCACACATGCACACACACACATACACACACTATTGTCTGAAAGCCTTTTATATGACACAAAGCAGAGAAGTCATAAATGGATACATACATTTGACTACATAAATTTTTAAAACTTGCCTGAATAAACATATTTCCACAGGTGAAATATCAGAATTAAAAAAACCCAAAACTTGCTAAGTTGATAAATATCTCAATGTATATTTTACTTGAATTTTCTTCCATATACGTTAAGGCTAGCTCTTTTTATTTGAATTATTTTTTCACCTGTATTTTGCACGTTCCTTTTTGTTATTTTTCTCTTGTTTCCTTTATACACCTCCCTTTTCCCCCAAATGGAATTTGTTTACTTTATTTGAAGTTAAGTCCTTGGCACTCCCCCACCCACCTGCCCCATCTCTTTTTTTTTTTTTTTTTTTTACTCTCTATATACCCTGAAAGTAGCTTTAACTATTTTCCAGTATTAGGCAGCACATATATATATATATATATGTCCTATGCTTGTAGATCTGAATTAAATCTGTTTTGGAAATGATTGTGTATCTGATCACTTACATGACTGTCCCATAACTAAACTTAAATTGTTGAAATATGATATCATTGTTAAAAATGTTAATATTTAGCCATAATTAAAAAAGAGATCAGAGAGGAGGACAGAGAACCTTTGCTTTGTTTTCTCATATTACAAAGAATTTTTTTGGACAAAATGCCATTTATAGACCAAATCTCGGTAATGTCTTTCCAGTGTTCTCGTTGAACTAAAATATTTCTGGAAACTGACATATCTCCAGATATTGGATGCAGTTCCAAACACCTATAAAAAGAAAATATTGGTGAAAAAGTAGAAGAATATGTGCTTCCTCTTATTGGTGAATTCTCAGAAAGTAAGTACTTTACAATAGTGCCAGCAGATGCAATGTGTGTAGTAAGTATAAGTTGCATATACATTCAGACGCTTTTGAGGTTAATGTCTCTAAGTCCTGTCTTATAAAAATGATTTTCAATGTTAAAATGCCCTTAGAGATAAGATACTGTAAGACAAAGAGTTAAACCCAAACAGTTAGTTGTATCTTCAAATTAAAGTCGTCTTGTTCCTATTTGGAAGAATATTATTATGGGGAGTTGTGGGAAGATTTCATAATTTTACAGCTTATTAAATCTGATTCAGAACTTTTTAATGAGACCTCTCAAGACCTGGAGTCTAAATTTCTACTGATCGAATGATCTTTCTTAATTTAAATCAACCTAGTATAGCAGTACTAGGAGAAATTGGTTCTTTGTCTTTGTTACATCAATATGTTTATTACAAAATATCATCACCTTCCATGAAAACTGGGAATTCCTTTATCTCTTGTTTTAGTGATTACAATCTGCTGAAATTCCTAAGCCATTAAACTGAGTCATCCTGATACTTGTCTTTTTCTTTAATCCTATAGTTAATCTGCATCTTAACAGGTTTCCACTCTTAAGGTCTTTCTAATTTGTTCCATTTTCAGTATCGTACTTTAAGCTCATTAATTTATTGTCTGTTTACTACAGCAGTTTCCTAATGGATCTCCCTGCCAATCATTTCTTTACACGGATGTCAGAGAGTTCCTTCCGGTCTATAAATTTGGCCACATCAATCTACTACTTCGAATGTTTTATGACTTCCCACTGTTTGGATAAAGTCCACACTCCAGATAAAGTCCGCCATCTTCTCTTATCTTCCCTTCCTCAGACTCTATGAAGTCTAAATGTAGTGCCTTGAAATTTCTGACCTCCATACCTTTTAACCCATTTTTCTTTCTGCTGGAATGTTTCTCCTTCTTTATTTTTAGCCAACTAGGGATTGTCCTTCAAGATCCCACCTGGTTCTTCTTTCCCTGAGAAGTCTCATTTGATACCCTAGTCCTTAACAGGACATCTCTGCTCTCATCAGGAGTCCCCACTGTGTGCTCACATCTCTCTCACCTCATGGTGCACTGAACAATAGACTCCTTTCCTGCCTGTGAGTTTCTCTCCACAGGAGTGTGAGCTTAGTAAAGGCTGGTTTTTGTCTTTTACCTGCGTGAGCCCCATGGCTAGCAGAATTCCTAGTGTACTGTAGCACGTGGTATGGGCAGACCTCACTTATTGAAGGTTCAGGTATGTCACTTCACTTTTAGGAAAGATCTACATTAGTGCCTGTTTTCAATAATCAAAAGAAATCTAAGAGGATTTTGTTTTCATGGCAAAGGAGGGCAAATGAGAAAATAACATCCAGTAATTGCTTTGTAGTTACCCTTCAGAGACAGCATGTGCCCTGAGCAGCAAGAGTGGTTCCCACTTCTTTTCCCAGAAGCTACTTTGTATAAGCACCATATCATTCCTGCTTTGACTGTATGTTAATGTAATATTAGGTCTTAAGTGTTCTTTGGTGTGATTTGGTAGGTTCTTTGTGGGGGTCTAGAAACAGTCAATTTTTTTCCCACATAAATCCAGGCAATTACTACTCACCTTATGCCATTTCAACTTACAAAAGTTTTCATAAGCATAATCTACATTCAGATAACGGGGGAAATTTTTATCTATTTAATCATGAAAGAATGACTAAGGGAAACCCTATTATCCTTTTTCCCTTGGAATTTTAGACCTGAGTGGTGGATTCTTTGATAGGGGAGTAAAACATTGAAAGGGATTTCCTTGGCTTCTTTCTTCCTTAGGTCTTATTCTTTCTTTCCCTCTAGAGTAGCATTTGGAGTGTTGTCATGCCGACAGCATTTTGCAAGTGGGGAGGATGATCGTCTCCATGCTCCAGCAAAAGCAAGGCTGGAGTTGCATGTGTTAGGTGCATAATTGACGTCCATGCTCTTGACAGAGAAGAAAGGAGGTTATCTGTGCCATCTGCCCAGTCCACTAGGGGAAAACAATGTAGGTAAGAATTCTGGGCATATTCGGCATGCAGGAAAAGAGTGGATTTGACGTGGGCCTTCCCTGGTCCTTGTCATTTGGGACCTTGGGAGTAATGGTAAGCAAATGTCCAGCCTTAGTTCTTCTCTCTTCTCCCTTTGCCTCTTATAAATACACTGGTACCAAAGTGCCCTTCAGCCTTCCTCTGTGTGCTCACCTCCTGTGTCTCCCTCAATTGCAAACTTCATCCAGGTCTTCAGAGATTGTGAAAAGACAGAGAAGACAAAAAACGATCACATAAGCCTCTAGTAAGATGACAAATTCATTCTTATTTTTCACTTTCTGTCTGCTTTCTTCTTTTACATTATAATAACTAAAATGTTCCAGGTTTCTACCATGTATTTCTCAAAAATAATAAGTAGGATTTTTAGAGAACTGTGGAATAAATAGGGGAATACTGAACTAGGTCACCTCCAAAGGAAACATCCCATCTCATGAGTTGTATTTCTCAGTTTTGTCCCAACCAGCAGCACTGTTTATATATTCTGACCATGGCTGAGAGATGTATGATTCAGTTCACTTCAGCAAGTCATTGCTAGGCCCTACGCCAGGGACTGGAATCCAAAAGAAACACCGACAACTGCTTCCACTAGACTATGTAGCTATGTAAGGGGAGAAGCTCTTGGCAAGGCTTGGAACTCTGCAGAAGGATCAGAGCAGTGCTGGCCACGGCTGCCCTCACAGTGGCAGGGGTTTGTAGGCAGCCTTCAAGATGTCCCCAAATGTGGAATCCCCTTTTCTTAATCCAGTTTGTGGTCTGGACTTAATGAATAGAACACGGCAGAAGTGATGCTATGTCACTTCCGAGACGAGGTTACAAAAACCCTGTTGCTTCCATCTGGTCTAGTAGAACAACAGGATTTGGTGAGGCAGAAAGAGGAACAAAAAATGATATCGAGGTTTTTGAATACAATACCTGCATGGATGTGGTGTCATTTACAGAAATGCTAAAGACCAGGTTAAAAGAACAGTTCAGGCAGGAAACTATTCTTCATCATAATTTGGATTTGGATGTGAAGCTTGAGTTGTCCATTTGACATTCAAATGAAAATGTTTGTTAACCAGGTTGAATTTAGTTCTGGAGCTCAGAAAAGAAGCGTAGACTTGAGCATAAATTTGGGACTTTTCAGCATGATGATGTAATTATGCAGCAATGATTTCATGGGGGAGTGAAGATGGAGGCGCGGGGTTGAAATCTTAGCAATGCTTGTTTCTGGAGACTGTACCGAGGAATAAGAACAAGTTATTAAAACAAAAGAGAGTGAGAAACATTTGTCGAAGGATGTCAAAGTGTGTGCATTCTTGTGGGAAAGGAAGGAAGTAACCCAAGAAGGAGGATGTGGTCCACTTGTTCAAATATTGCTGTGACATTGAGGGGATTTGGAATGGAAAGTGTCCATCTGATTTGGCCACTTGGTGGTTGATAGAAATAATTCAAACTTGAAGAATTGGGGGCTAATATGAACACAAAAACATGAGATTTCAGTCAGTAGTTCACAAATCAAATCCTTGGGAGATTCCAGCTGCATTAAATTTCAGTTTGATTTAATTTGATTGATGGAAGCCTCATTTCCTAAAACTAAGAATATATTTGAATTGTTGACACCATTTTTGAAGTCGTTTTACAAATTGGTTACTAAAACTACTAGCTCTTTTTTTGTCCAGGTGAATGAAAGATTAGTAAATGAATATAATTAGCAGTTACAAGACTTTACTTAGGTGGTGCTCCAGTTTTGAAAATATACCACCTCAGAGAAAGAGAATCCTTCATTTAGTCTCTCAGTAGCTCAGTAGCATAAACTAACACTAGGAAAATTATTCTGCACACAGAATCAGTATGACATGGTCATTCTATTCATCGTCTATTTTTGCCATGATCCTTTTGAGCTGATGCAAGGATTAATAAATGCAGTTTATGAGTAACTCTGCTGCCCTCATTTAATAAATTGAGATGCTGTAATTTAATAAAAATATAAACCCACAGTTACATCTTATTTTTGTAATGTCCTGGTAATCACCAGGATTAATGTGGTCAAACTAACCATGTTTCTGACCCTTTCTCAAAGCTCGGGTATGTGGGCTAAAGGTGGCTCTAGGTTAGCACAGGGCAGGGGTTGGAATGAATTGTGCTGAGGGAAAGAAGATTTACAAGGCATTTATGCATGATCACAATACATACCAGAGAGACTTTTTTGGTTGGTTCTTTGGCAATAGTCTGAAAACAACAGTTGTTCTTTGTATCTCTGAGTTAGGAAATATGTGAGAACTACAGAAAACTGATGCCATTTGGATACTTTTTTCTTACATTGCATTTTGAAAACACTTTTTGAGTACATTTATCCTTAAAAATAATAAAACCATCACTAAATATAGAGAACCATATTAAAATTATTTAACAGTAGTGCCACAGCGTAGAAAAAACATTACTACCATGTGTGTACATTTATTTCTCAACTCATCAAATCACATAGAGATAATATATGCTAAATAAAATTTGAAGCATACTACCCATGGTTTTGTGTACATTTCTACCATCGTTTACTACAAATTTTTTAAAATGCATACATAATACTGTATGTGTACTCATTGAGCCATCTTCCAATTTAAAACTATTAAGAATAAAGTGTCAATATCTCATCCATTTTTATGGGTTCTAGTTACAGCCTTCAGATCAACATAGAAATGGAATACTGAATCCATGGTGATTTAGTACTTGATATATGTTTCCAAATTGCCTTCCAGATATTTTTACAAAGTTACCAAATTTCACCCTATCATAAAACTAACATTTTTGGATTACCTATTATAGATTTGAGGGGAATAAATTTGTATTATTTTATGTTTGTAGTTTATGTGAAACAAACTTTCACAACATATGTACTAATACTTCTCTTATAAAGCATGTAAATTTGTTCTCGGTTTATTTTTCCTTTAAAACATTTGTCTTTTTCTTATTCAGTTTATGAGGGCTTTATGTGTTCAAGTTTTATTATATACACTACTAGCCTTTTTCATTATTGCTCCATTTGTCTTTTATGACAAAACAGGATTGAAGGAACATTGCATTATAACATAACATAGGTTTAAGGTAAACACATCATAAATTAAGAAATCAACATCTGTTTATACTACATTAAGTTCACCATCAGCAATTCAATTTGGTCCTTAACCATATAATTGGCATATTCCTCCCTGCTCTGGTAACCATTGATTTGGTCCTATAGGCTAAAAATCTGTTGTTAGATTTGGTTCACTTGTTTGGTTTTTCTATACCCAGAATGAAAGAAACCATGCAATGTTTCTCTTCCCCGTCCTTTGATTTATTTTACTAATCATAATCCCCTTTAGGTCCATCCATGCTATTGCAAATGGCAGGATTTCATGTTTTTGCTTTTGTTTTTTAATAGCTGGGTAGATTTCCATTCTGTACATAATCACATCTTCATTATCCACTGATTTGTCAATAGGCATTTAGGTTGTTTCCATCTATTAACTATAGTAAATAATGCTGCAATATTCATGGGGATGCTTATGTCTCTTCAAATAAGTATTTTTTTGTTTTATGTAAATACCCAGAAGAGGAATAGCAGAATCATATAGAATTTCTATTTTCAATTTTTTGAGGAATCTCCATACTGCTTTCCAGAACGGTTGCACCAATTCACACTGACACCAGCAGAGCATAAGCATTCATTTTTCTCAACATCTTCTCTAGTACTTGTTGTTTCCAGTCTTTTGAAAAATAGCCACTCTCAGGAGAGATGATGTCTCATTTTTTTTTACCCATAAACTATTTTAAACTGAAAGCAAGTTAATCTCAAGCTTATTCCAAGAGTCCATTTTTTAATCTCCCCTCCCCACTTTGTAGTTGTGTCTTTCTGCTTCTAGGTGGGGCTTCTTTTAATTTTATAGAAATCCCTTTATTTTTTGCAAGGCTGATTTAGCTATGATGAATTTCTTTAACTTTTGTTTTTCTGAAAAGCTCTTTATCCCTCCTTCAAGTCTAAGTGGCAGCCCAGCATAGTGGAGTATTCTTGGTTGGAAATCTTTCTGCACTTCAAGTATATCATACCATTCCCTTCTCCCAGTAAGCTCTCTGCTGAGAAATCCGTAGACAATCTTATGGGATTTCCCTTGTAATTTATTTGATTTTCTCTAACTGCTTTTAAGATTCTCTCTTTATCTTGAAATGTCATCATAATTATAACGTATCTTGGCATATGATTATTTGGGTTTATTTTGTCTGGAACTCTTTGAGCTTCCTAGTCTGTTTCCTTCCCCAGGTTATGGAAATTATCAGCTATTATTACTTCAATTAAGGTTTCTGTACTTTCTTCTTCTAAACCCCTATAAATATGAATGATGTCTTCTAAACCCCTATAAATATGAATGTTGTTCTTCTTGATGTCATCCCATAAGTCTCTTATACTAACCTTATTTTAATTTGTTTTTCTCTTTGCTGGCCTGCTTGCATGCTTTCTACTGCCCTATCTTCTAGCTCACTGATTTGATTGGAATCTTCTTCCACTCAACTGTTAGATCAGCTGTTGTGTTTCTTTAGGTCTATGAACTCTGGACCTTTCTCATAGTTTCTCTGTCTTGGTTGTAGAACTCATTTTGTCCAGCCATTATTCTCATTTCAATGAGAATAATCAAGAGTGTTGCTTTGAAATCTTATTTGGGGAGTTTAATTAGTTCTGCTGCATTAGTATCTTTCTCTGGATTTGAGATAATTTTTGTGATGAATAAGATAGGGATCTAATTTTATTCTTTTGTATATGGATCTTCAGTTTTTGCAACACTATTTATTGACAAGACTATACTTTTATCATTGTATGTTTTTGGTTCCTCGGTAGCAAATTAGTTGGCCGTATATGCATGGATTTATTTATCACTCTCTATTTTGTTCCATTGTTCTGTGTCTATTTTTATGCCAATACCATACTGTTTTGTTTACTATAGCTTCATAAAATAGCTTAAAACCAGCATATATGATAACTCCAGTACTTATCTCCCTTTTTGTATTTATGTTGTCTTCAATTTTTCATCAATATTTTATCATATTTTTTTTTTTAAGGAAAGGTACAGGCAGGAATGAAGGTGAATAGGCAAACAGGAAGGAAAGAAGAGAGAAGAGGAGGAAAGATTTTATTTATTTGTTTATTTTTATTTAGTTGTTCACATTTGTTGTTCACCCTGGCCCAGGTCTTGAACCCTTGAACCTTGGGATGTATGTGGGACTGCTCCCGGTGTACTAGACCACTAGGCCACCAGGGTGCACCCAGTACTTTCTTTAAGAAGGAGAAATTCAACAACAGATGAATGGTTGTATAAGATCTTTTAGTGTGATCTAATTATGAGATTCTGTGCACTGTTTTAATCAGTGGGATATGTATGAAGATAAAAATCTTCAAAAGGTTAAAATCTTACCTTATTAACTGTAAACAGTAGATTTCCATGTGATAAAATAAGAAGATATAGAATAAAACAGGAAGAAAGAAATGGACTGTTTAAGTTCCAATATAGAAATGTGTAACAGAAAAACCTGATTCCGATGCCTTAAAGGTAAGAAAGGAGTAGCTCTTGACATGAATATATTTTAACTTCCAGTAATAATTGCTTAATTGTGCATGAAAATAGACTTTCAATAGCACCATTAGCTAATGATCAAAGGGAACAGTTTATGTGTATGTAGAGTGTGTGTGGAAAAGCATTTGCCCTAATTTTAGTGGTTTTAGTAATGTGTTCTTACACATTATTATTGTTAGTATTTTATTATTGAAAATAATAGACAGCAATATCTTAAGACTATAAAGTGATGATTAAAATAGAAATTTATCAGTTGCCAGAATCCTATTTGCATCACTCTTTAATTCAAGTCCAAAGAGAAATAGACTACCCCTAGTATAACGTCCAGCCATCTTAGTCACTCAATTAATACATGTCGAATGAATGTATCAGGGACTACCTCTAAACAACCGTGCAAGACTTGCCTTTCATTATAGTACATTATTATTCAATGTAACTCTTTGCCCCATAATAGTTATCAGTAAAGTCTTTAAAACAAAGTAAAACAAATACAATTACCTCTGTTGTTACAGAATTATGTATATTTATTATGTTTTTCCCTTTCTCAATTTTATCAAATTTCCACATTAAATATTGTTGTCCATAATTCACTGTTAAAGAGGTGATCTTCCAAACCACTTGGAAATGGAGAAAACATAGCTGCCATTAGAGTTAAGCTCTAATGTCTATGCATAGTGGATCAGTGCATAGACACAAATCATCATGGAAAGAAGATAGAGTGGGTTCCATGTTGGATGCCCTGGGATATAACCTGTTTTAATACATTCACGTATTTAATTAAAGAAATTTATATCAAAACAATGGTTCTGCTAGCCCATGGAAATATAAGTAAATGTTTCTAGAGCTTAGCATTAATTGTACCCATCCTAGCAATGTCCCAGGGAAATTGAATTTTCACCATCAAGATTTCAAATTTTCTTGGAATTATCTTTTGAAAGAGTACCAGTTAAGTCTATTTGTGAGCTTACTCTTCTGTCACTGTTCTAAATATTTTACATCCACTAACTTATCTAATCCTCACATGCTGTGAGGCACACACTATCACTATTCTCATTTTACACATAAGAGATCTCATGTTATAATTTGCTGAAGCTCACACAGTTATTAAGAGGCAGAGTCAGGATTTCAATGGAGGGAGCCTGAATTCAGCACTTGTGCT
The DNA here is from genome assembly GCA_004363575.1 of Solenodon paradoxus. Lineage (NCBI taxonomy): Eukaryota > Metazoa > Chordata > Mammalia > Eulipotyphla > Solenodontidae > Solenodon > Solenodon paradoxus. The sequence continues at coordinate 58,575 of RJWH01003437.1, forward strand.
TCTAGTCATTGTACCCTGTAGCTCCTGGATGAACATTCATTTATTCATTTACCAGACACGTGCTGAATGCTTACAGATGTGTCAGGAACTGGTCTTGGTTCTGACTAGTGGAATTCAACACAAATATGTTTCCTGCTCTTCTGGAGCTCATAGTCAGGAGGCAGACAGAACAGAAAGTATAAGTACATAAGCAGAAATTGAGGTAAGTGCTATAAAGGGAAATTACAGAGCGCTCTGGAGTGCACACTGGTTGCCCTTTCTTAGATAAGATCGGAAAGATCTCTCTAAGAAAGTGATAACTTAACTAATTACATGGATTAGTAGAAGTTAGTGAAGAATGGGCAAAGAATGTACCAGGCTTTAGGAAGAGCATAGCAAAGTGTTTCTAATCCCTTTGACAAGACCTCATAGGGAGATGGGCATATCAGGCTCTCAGTGCTATGAAAAGCATATTTTTTCTTGATCCCTTGTTCTTGAGTTTATATTCACTAAGAAATCTTATTATAATTTAGCTATCCATATCATTTGACAATAAGAAGGAAATATACTGAGTGCAGACTTGTAGATTTGGGTTATTCTGAGAATCCTGCCTCCTTATAAATTAGTACTTTCACATGTATATCAATCTCCAATACATTCTCCCTTTGTTACACATTTTCAGTTTGAGACCCTAAGCCTTCAAAACAGAAGACCAAATCCTGAAACTGATGACCTGGGTCCCATGTTGATTTTCCTCCCAACTCCCACCTGCTTTTCCCTTGATGATTCAATTGCTTATATCTCATCTCTCTCATTTGTGAAGTTCTATGAATATGCAATATTTGGTAAAGCAAAGGAAAGATGAATAGTTTAAGAGAAAAAAAAACAAAGCAAGAGAAATGTAGTGAGCACAAGATCCATGATCATTCTTACTCTGTTTTTTTCTTTCTTTAAAAGAAAGTCCATCTGGGAAAGAGTCTAAATGAAATCATGTTTTGAATATTTAGGGAATAAAATAGACACCATCTTGTCTTAGCAGTCATGTGCTGAGTGAGTAATGCTGGTATTCTTTTACAAGATTGTTTTAGTATAAAACTATAGTAAACTGTGCTAGTAAGTGTTTCCCCACGACAAGCATGGAAATGAGACTTACTCATAATATTTATTTCTTCTCCAGAGTGCCTTTGCAGACCTGAAACATCTGAACTAACAAAAGGCCTCCAACTTATAATATAACACAGCTGCTCTGAGGATTGCGTGCGTGCATATGTGTGTGCTGGATGGGAGGGGATTTCCTAGTATTTATTCATTTATGTGCCCTCTGAAGAAGGGGCAAGTTCAGTACAACTGGAATTCTAAGTGTCTTTCACTGAGCATTTGTTAGATGCATAAAGCTGGCTCCTATCTAAAGTATCTTCTAGGCAGGGTACAGCTGAGAGCTATAAAAGACAAGACTGTGTATTGTTTAGGGACAGTGATGCTCATAGCATTTTCTCAGTGAACAATTAGCTTTTCTACCAATGTTGAATAATGCTTTTACTATAAAAAATTGGAATTATGTATAAACTATTATCCACAGATACATTTACATATTTATTTGCTATCAGTAATTATATACAGTCAGTAAGTTAGACACATGCACTATACTTTTAATAGAGCATAGACAAAAATGCTTAACAGCTCCACAATCTAGCTCTTTTGTTATTCTTCATATTTGTTCATCCAGATTGGTAGAATAAATCATGAGAGATTTTAATGCTATCAATTTAGAAACAATTCAGAGATTCTAAGAAAATGTTTCTTCTTGTTTTTTGTCTCTCATTCCTAAATCTGTTCATTGACTTAACTGAACTTGATCTTGGGGTGAAGATGGGTACATCTGTATCAGGAAACTCACAGTTCGACTAGGGAGTTGAGTGACTATATCAACAATTATGAGAGTGCAGTAAACGTTGGAGAGGCATGTTTAGAACACCCTGGGGATGCAGGCTATGGGCACTTAGGGAGGTCAGGCAATGGTGAGGGCAGTCTAAGGACTCCCCAGAGAGGACTTGAGCATTCGAGATGAGCAGTTGTTAAGTAGGTAGACATTAGAGCTAAGAGAAGCGTAGAGCTCACAGAAAGTCTCTTTAGGATGTGGGACTATGGGAGAAATGTACTATTTTTTTCTCATCTAATTCATTTTTGCTTCATACTTTCCAGTAAATGCCAAGAGAAAAGGAGACAAAAATTCAAAGATTTGAAATAAAATATAAACACAAGAAGACAGGTCAGATGCTATCTGTGGGAAAGTGGCTACTTGACAACAGATGTCTAGCATTTCCCTTCCCAAGGAAGCAACTAGTGAAAATCAGACAAGAAATTAAGAGACAACTACATTCATATAGGAAGCTAGGGAAGGATACTGCCCACTTGCTAGAATGTTCATTACAGATTACATGGGGCCTGTCTAAGGAAAGTTAATCAAATTGACTTGCAAATCGCTTACCTCATAGAGTCTTTCAAAAACTAAGCAGAAATTCCGAGTGCCATAAACATCCATTCGTTTCTATGGTCTAGAACTTGAGATGGAATGGACAATCAGATCACAGAAAAAGCCTCCTTCTGGAAGGTGTCTGGTAGCTGCTGCTCACCAGGCTTCTATGGCATAGGTGCTGAGGCAGACTCATTGAGAGGCCTGGGACATGAATGGCTTTATCTAGTCTCTGGCTCTTGGCAATGATGACATCAGAAAACTTTTGTTAAGGCCGGGTCCACCAGAATGCTAAAAAGGGGAGGGGTGGAGGTGGGGAAGGTCTTCCGGAGGCGGTGTATTTTCATCAGGTCTCCAATGCTGATGTCACACCAGGAGTGGGGTCCAGTCATAGAAAATGTGGTAGCTGGTATGTAACTTTGAGCAACACAGGTAAGAAGCTCTCCAGAAGTGAGGTTCATCTGCCAGCATGCCCACTACATCAGATCCCACTGTTCTAAATATGGGCAACTAGATCAAGGAGCAGAGATCAGCCTTTCTTCACACAAGTAAAATTTGTGGAAATCCAAGGTGATCCAAGCACCCTACACTTAGGGAAACATTCAAAGAAGTTTCCAGGCTCTTATTAAAAAAATAAATAAATAAATAGAAGATAGTCCTTTTCCAGGTGGGAAAAAGAGACCTTAAGAAAAAGTCCTTAAGAGAAATACTAAATACTTAAAAATTATTACAGAAACAGTTTTGTATTATATAAGTACCAAGATTTCTGAAATTTCAGACAGAAATCCAGTGTTGATACATATATATATATATATACACACACACATATATATGGTTTGTTGTTTTTTTTGCAAGTGTGGGTATTTCTTTCTTTCTTTTTTTTTTCCTGTCTAACATCCAGACTTTTCCTATTTTCATTCTTTTTGCTAAGAATTCAAGGCCCTACCTTGCATTAAAAAATCCTGAGCTTTTCCTTGCTGGCCTTCAAACCCAGGTGGGCAATGATCAGGAGCAGCCAATCAGAGGTTCCTAACCAGGACTTTACGTATTGAGTAATTAGCAGAAGCACAAAGCTCTGAGAATTCATTCGCTGTCAAGGCGCAAGCGCTGAAGCAGCAGTGTCCATCACGGGGGACGTGTCCCCAGAGCCCAACTACTTCTGAGGTAAAACTTTGCTATAGTGCCTCCTGCGTAACTTTCTGTGGTTTTTACCCATTTTTCAAGTTTGATTTTTTAGTCATCCTGTTGATTCTCTGAGCTTCACAATATTCTTCCAGTAGTTACTTTTTGGCCTTAATTAGAACAGGTATTAATTTGCAGCATCTACAACAAATCAGGGAAAAAAAAATTTGAAATTGACCTAATGAAGAGGTACATTTGCGCTCTCTCCTGGACATTTAGACTTCTCACAGATATAAGAATATGAAAATTTGGTCAAGACTGGGTTCCTTCCCAAGGTGACAGCCTGCTGGGTGGTGCCTGTCCTGACCAGAGTTTTGCTACCACTAAGTAGATCTTAAATTTTACATCACGGATGCTCTCCCAACATGGCCATGATATCAGCCACCTTCTGCATTCTTAGTTGAGATGCCATGTTCCTTTTACCTGACCGTGTCAGATAAAACAGTTCCCACTGGGTCATCATCATGACTTAATTGCGAGGCCGTGTGATATACCTCACACAGCTCAATCGAGTTAACAATGTGACTCAATTAATTGTGTGGAACAAGCAGGCCTAAATTCTCTTTTTGAATACCTAACAGTTGTTTCTCTCACAAATGGGTGTCATAAAATTTTAGTAGGAACTTATGACAGCTCAAAGAGAAACCTGCCTGATTTATGATTTCTTGATGGCACTTAACATTTTATTTGGATTTCGAGATAACTCTAGACACATCAATCAAGCAAGTTGTTTTCAGATCTTTCTTCTCAGCTGTTCCTGGTGCCAGCTTGTCTAACAAATAGAGGAGCAAACAGATGTAATTTGTGACTGGTGGTGACCATTCTGTCATGCAGCAGGCCAGCTGGTGGCACAACCCACAGTACAGTCCATGGCCTAACTCACAGGTTGTAGGTGTCTCACTCCTCACACACACGAACACGGCTTAAACATCATACCTATAATATAGTAAAACATTTATTATAGAAAATTAGACATTTGCTTGCAAACTATTAGTTGAAAAATTATATTTTATTATATCATGTATTCACATGATCATGTTGCACAAAGTGGAACTTTCCCTACCTGATTGAAGACACATGTAACTATGTTCATTGAAAAATATAATTTTGACAAGAATCAACAGGGTGTATGATTCACAGTTCAGAACATGGCTTATTCTATGTGTATGTGGAAATACCATATGTATGCAATTTTTCTAATTGCTTTATTATGTGATCTGGTACCCCAAGGCATGATCCCTGGACCCTGAAACCATCAGGTGGCTGTTGGGAGACATGTCATAGCACACAATGGAGGTCTCAGGTCCCCAGAACACCACTGTCCTCATGGGCATACTTTACATGCTGACCTGGTGTCTATACCAATACTCATCCACTATTGGTCAAGGAGGGGGAACTTGAAACTGAGCTTGGTGCTATCCTGACATCTCACCATGCTCTTCGGGCCCTGGTGGGTGTGTTTCAGACACTGCTGACCACTGGTCATATCTGCTAGCACCCAGTCCTTCCAGAGTGGGAAAGGCTCACTATCTGAGACTCAAGTCAATATTCCTGGGACTCCCTGGTCATTATCAGGTCTCACCCTGCAGGCAGCTGTCCAGATCTACTGCCAGACATTCTAATCTTTGACCACAGTGCTCGTGGCTCCATCTAGCAGCTTGGCATGACCCTGACCACTCCCTGGTCCTGCACATCCCAGCTCTTTAACGTGCAGTTGGTGGAGTTACATATACATATGTGGTGTGTGAAAAAGTCATTGCAACTCTATAAATAAAAAGGGTTAATCTAAAAAGTTATGGAAATTTATTTTCTTAATTCAGAAAATAGTCAGGAATCATCTACAAACAGAATCCACACATAGACAATAGGCATGATATAGAAACTTTCTCTACCCAGCAAAAACCAAGGATAAATATTCGTTATAGAAATTTCAGTTGGTTAAATAGATATAACAAGCATGAATGTGTATGTGAAGTTCTCAGAGTTACCGTTTTATCTTGGAGAGAAATGCAGGGTTCATTAGTGTACGTGTGGTTTGTACTGGGATAAAGTTCAAGAAATGATTTTTGCCAATCTGTCACTGGTGACTACAAGAATGTCTTCATTTCTGACGTCATTAAATTTTATCTTATCAAAGAGTTAAATCGAATGTGCCAATTAAGAATTGATTCCCTGTTTTTTAGTCAAAGCATGCTCTTCTCTGACCTGACTTGCTTTGCTCACATCTACTTATGAATAGTTTAATGATATTGAAGATACTCAGGGCTAGAAGACAAGAGTCATGGAGAACGGTGGATGGGATGCGAGGACATGGGACTGGTGTGGCTGAGGGCTGGGTGTAATGTATTGCGATAAAGCATTCATCCATGTCTCCTTCACCAGTTACAGTTATCCTGAGGAGAATACTCGAATTTGAATTTCTGTGAATCATACCAGGCTTAAAGGGAATAAAATAGAATGGCATCATTTGTCTTTAAAATTAGAAAATGTATTCTCTTTTCTTTTACCATCCTTATTTGAGAAGTCAAAACTACATGCAGATGGGATAACAATGTGAAGTGTTGGTTTGTTTCAACCCATCTATACTCTACAGAAAATAACACATGTAACTCAGTTAACCTCCCCAGTCTTCCAACCACATCAAAAGTGTCTCAAAACAGGAAGCTCAGCTCAACAATGAGCATGCCAGTTTTCCTCAGGGATTACAAGTTTTCTTGCTTCTTTTTCTAGGACAGGAAAAACAGGTACCACTAAAGGTCTTGGAGGTTTATTATCAGTTCACAAAGTGAAAATAATACTTGGCACCAAAGAGCAAGATCTTCACTAGATCTTGTTTTTGAAGCCCCCATCTGAAGACAGCACCACTGAAGGTTTTCAAGGTAGTGGGGTTCAGTCAAGTATTTAAAATGGAAAACAAAATAGCCCATCAGAAGAAGTGGGGCCTGGAACCATACTTGCTTTGCCCCTCCTCCAAATAGACAGGAATTTGTATCAGAATTTCCACAGAGATCACTACAGAAGGGAATGAATAGAGTGCCTTTGGCCACTGCATGAAACCCAAAGAAAATATTTTTTTTAAGGATGATTATTGCTACTGATGACATAGGGAAATTGCCACTCTTATGCACAGATGGCGGTGTAAATTAATTGGAAGTTTTATCTATAGTTTAAGAAAGAGAATGCCTTTTGATCTACTAATCCCACAGTCACGATTCTATCCAATGCAGAGATAGACATTTATCTCTGTGTTATACATGATAACCAGAAATGATCTAAAGACACTAAAAAGGAAATCTTCAGAAAGTATAGGATATCTATAGAATATAATGTTATATAGATATCTTAAAAATCAGATAAGAAATTAACACTCAGATGATTATCCATTATTAAAACTTAAATGTAAGCATAAAATGTGCTTTAACAGTTTGGTTTGCTACTTGTAGAAGATCACTGAACTTTTAAGACATTTTTCTCCAATGATTCTTTAGACTTTTTTTAAACTCCCTAAATCACCATAATTTTGTATTATTTGTAGATAAACATATACGTGTATAAGCATATAAACATTTATAAATTTTCACATTTATATCCACATTTATCTGTAACTATGTTTACAGCACTCTAGCTAGTACTATGCATTATTTCTTAATCTTGACTTAAGCAGTAGGATTTATTTTTTGTTGAGTAAAGTGGCTTTTCTTTTCAAGAAGGGTATATAGTAGGTAGGCTTTATATCATTAAAGAATAACTACTATGTATAAAAATGGCAATGGATTGGATCCAGACTCTTCACTGTTGTCTGATACTCAATTTTCACCTAGAAGCTTGAGGCAAATCTAACTGTTGTGCCATTCACAGTCACCTGTTTTGCTTTATTTTGTTTCTGCCTAGTTACTGCCATAAAATTTCATTCTCATTAAAATTCAAAACCCTTTGCGTCCGTTGGTTGCTAATTTTATCCATATGATAGGGCCTTGCTTTAACTTGAAGGTCAGTGTCCCCTGGACCATGGGAAGTTCTAAGGTCTCCCTTGGTGATGGCACAGGAGCTCTCAGGCTATACTTTCTCTAAGCTCAGGGCATTTGGCAGAACAGGTGAAATAACACAGTCACTCTATGATAGCAATTATCCATTAAAAGAAAAACAGTGTGTAACTTTTGAGTAATTCTTTTAAAATCTTCCATTAGCAGTCGCTCTGTCTGCTAAGCTTTGTTCTCATCTTTTGCAGATGATTTAATGAAAAGACGCTAGACTCGGGAGCAGGACAATTGGATCTAACGTCATCAGAAAGATCTCAGGCCGGGTAGGAGGTATGGCTCTGCAAGGCAATCATTTGACTTTGTGAATTTAGCTCCTGCCAAGCAGGTTGCGTGGTCTTTGCCTTCTTCATGGGGCTCCAGCGTGGGTGGGTGGGATGCGCTCAGTCTCCCTCTATCTCTGCTGATATCTTCCTCTCTTCCACCAGCCCCTTCAGTGAGGCATCTTGTCAGACCTCAGTTGTAAGAGTCCCTCATCACTGTCACTATTCCTATCACTTGTTTTAATAATGTCAGCAGGCCTGCCAAAGGGATAGTCTCCTAATGCTCCCTAAGCTGTCAACAATCACTGCGGTTGCTAGGTGCTGCCACAGGACACCCAGCAATACTGCATTACTCACCATCATCTTACAGAATTTAAATAAAATCAGCACGCTCTGCTTTCATTTCTCTCTCTGGCGTGGTTTTGGACATAAAACCACAAACTCAGATTTTTTGGTCATGTGGGTTTGGATCTTGGCTGGCTTACCTTATATTATACAAGTCACTTAGTCTCTGTTTTCTCATTTTTAACATGTGGTAGTAATAATAATAATGACATTATAACAATAATTATCACAGCAGCAATACCTACCTTATGTGGATGTTTTGAAGAGTAATACATTATTCCTTGCTTACAATTTTAAAATTATTATAGAAATCTTGTCATTAAGTGAATGGCCATTATATTTTATATTCCATGAATTTTAAAATCAGTAATATTCTATTACCCTAGGCAGATCCCTAAACATAAAAGATATTTGCATCCTCTTTTATCACATTTATAGTATGGAATTCAGGCTCTGCTAATCACCAATACGTGATCATCTGAGCCTGTGGTTAAGGGCAAGAGTTTGAAAAAGGTCATTGTAAAAACAAAGGAAACATTATAAAATGTTTAAAGTTACTGAAAAAACTCAAACTTTCAAATCACCTTGGAAGCATCAATTAATTGATATATTAATAACATGCTAATTTACACATTAATTGGGACATAAGCTAAGTATAATTTGAGTTTCAAAAAGGAAATATAAACAACTGAAATGGAGCAAAGTGATTGTTTTAAAAACCAAAATGCAAAATCTACACTGAAAATAGAGCTATAAGCTATAATGCATCAAATAATACATAAAGAAAAGACATATGTAAGGAAAAGAGAGAAAATTGTTGGAAATTATAGAATCTCTTCTTCATGAGAAATAAAGTGGTCAAAAAATAACATAAAGAATTTGATAAATATAACAGGATTGTAAAATTTTAATTATATAACATACAAATATAGACTAATCTTTTCAATAGCCCATGTAGGTATTTATTAAAATTAATCATAAAATAACAATTCAAATTAATAATAAAATAACACTAAGAAAAATTCAATAAATTTTAGAAAGAAAACATATATTCTTTTCTAGAATAAAATAATGCTTTTCTAAATAACTTTGTATTAATAGCATTAGGATATTTAGGATACTCTTCATGTATATATGTATGTAAAGACTGTTAACAAAATATGTAGAGAAATCATGCATTATTCTGAGAGAAAAGAAAAATATAAATATAAAATTCACAAAAATTAAATAGATACAAAGTTTGAAAATATTTAAAGACAATTTTGAAAGTCACTTTTGTCTTTATTTTGTTGCAAATCATTTGTTAATTTAATTTAATATTCAGTGCATAAAAATCTAAGGAAAAAGAGAGTGTAAATGAGTATATCCTTTCCTGGAACCGATTTGAATATAATACTTTAAAAATATAAGTACATTTTGCAACATTAGGAATTTATATGATAGAGACAATTAAATCCGTGCCCTTATAACTATGAAATTATGCACAAGGATGTTCATGACAGTGTTATTTATAAAAATAAGAAAATGGAAATACCCTAAATTTCAGATGACATATTATTGGCTAACTCAATTATGGGATAGTTTTACAGCCAGAAAAAAAAAATCACGTTGCTGAGAAAGATGATGGGTCAGTTGGTTTACAATACATCATTTATTTTTAAAACCTGGTTACTTGCCTCCTGTAGAATATATTCCATTTTTGTCAAGCATGTAAATATACAACTTGGCTGCAACCTAAAATGCTCATCATGATTTTATCTGCAGTTACGGACAATTTCAAATTTCTTCCATATGATGATCTTCATCTTCTCATTAGTATACATACACATGTGCAATGAAGAAAAATTAGTGACTGTTAATAATTTCAAAAAGTGATGTCTTAATTTGTGAGGCATCTAGGAATTGGTTCTTCAAGTTAGCAGTGCCATCTGCTGATTGTCCTGGGTGTGTTTCTTCAGAATAACAACAAATGTTCAGTACTTAGGGAAGTTGTAATCACCAAAATTAAATATCAAAAGTATTTAAGAAAAAAAAGAAAAACATATAAGAATATATTTTGGGAAATGTACTCTAATGTATGGTATCACTAAAATGTTTTTCAAAACATGCACACATCCCATCTTTATTCCTTAATCTTACATTATTGTGTTGTCATCTTCAATTTATACCATCCTTTTTCACAAAAAGTAATCTAGGAGAGAATATAGATTGAAACCAAGCACAGCTGCTAACCTCTGAATTGTAATGAGCAATGGAACTTTGTCACTGGAAAAATAAATTGGGTCAGAATTAGGGAAGAATAAACATGAAACAAATAAGGAGAAATTGTTTAGGAAGTGAGAATTAAAAAGGATATCTTGATGGATCTTTTTTAAAGAGGAGTAAGTATGTGACACAAAGCTAGTTTTAATAGCTTAGGGGAAACAATAAGAAAAACATGATACTATAATATAGCCTTTATCTTCTCATTTTGTCAAAAGGATGTAATAAAAGTTTTGTTAAATGTCTACTCAATTCCAGAGACATCATCTTTACTTAATTCCCAAATCTATCCATCCTATCAGAAAAATGTGGTCTAGCTAACTTAATAGTATTTCTTCACAAGGAAATATGTTCTATAAGTACTTCGTTTTATCAATTCTAACTGCCTTTAATAACCATTCCATAACCCTACTTAGTTCAAATCAAAATTGCTAATATTATCTTTCACAATCCATCTTTTACTTTGTTAAAATTTCAACTTATTTAACCACTTGCAATATCCTTGTAATAGTCCACCCCATGTCCCCATGGTATCTCAAATAGCATCACTAGTTATTTTGACATCTCAGTAGCAATTCTCTTTGAACACAGGCATGTCTTTTGCTGAAAGCATCTTGTGTGGCTTTCTGGAATGTTTGCTTTGGAAAAATGTATGCTAGTTGCACCCTGTGGAGCAGCCATCAGGTCAATTGCCTCAAAAGAGCACAGGCTACATACCCCTGGGTTCAAGTTCTGGGTCCAGGCGAAACAACCAGTGTGAACACTAAAAGCATAAAAATAAAACAAAGTGGATCTTCCTTCTCTCTCTTCCTTGCCTGCCTGACTACTTGCTCACCTTCATTCCTGCCTACACCTTTCCTTAAAAAAAAAAAAAAATCACTATGTTCAAAAGTACTTCTAATTAAGTTGATAGCACTATTAACACCCACCATTTAAACTAAAATTAAGAGATTCTGAGAAACCAAAGCAATGACAGTGGTATAAATTCAAATCTCCCAACAGATCCTCATTTTTGAAAAACTCAGAGCAAGAACAAACTATACAAAACTCTATTGGGAAGGAATGCCCAAACTTCAATTTATGTCTAAAATTAGAAAAATATCAGTGAACTAGCTTCATACTCCTGAAAGTGCTCCCAGAGAGCACGGGTAGTCCACTAAAAACTGCACTATAGAGAGAAAAGGGCAACTGACAATGGACCTAAGATGCATCTAAAAACTCTTCCAAGAAAAAGAAAGTCAACCCTAAGTATGAAAATACTAAGAGAGAGCCCTGACCTTGTGGGACTTAAAAATATACATAGACTGTGAGGGATGTGAAAATATTCATAGGATGTGAGGAGGCAATTGGAAATGAGCACACTTTGGACGGAGGTGAGTTAAAAAGATGGAAGAGGCATTTCTTGGAAAATTCATAGTGACTAAGATAAAGAAGCAAGAGAGGAAAATTTAACATCCACGTAGGAAAAAGGAAACACAAATATTAAAGACCATGCAGTCATTCCTCCCACCCCCCTGCGTAAAGATAAAAACATTTTAAAAAGTTGCATTTTATCATGCTGACAGAAGGTATTTTGGAATTAGGAATATAAACTACCCCAGGCAGAGACATGTGTGTGACTTATGAAAAGAAAATGGAAGTGAAAATCGAAAGCAGGTATTCTGATGAACTTTCTACCAAACAGGAGAAAAAACAAAAGCCGAAAGAAACTATATAGCACGTTGTTCCAAACTGAATTCAACAATCTCAAACAAGCACTTAGGGAATTATTTTTAAAAAAGCACCTCACTTCAAAAATTAAAGGTCAGCAATGGGAAGAAATAAAATACATGTTGATTGGATTTGCAAGAGTCGGGTAGGGGGACCATGTAGGAAATAAAGACTAAATTATGGGGTATGGAAGAAAAGATACGAGTGAAAATTTCATAAGGTGCAATGAATTAAAATAAAAATCAAAAGAATGAAAAATAAAGACAAAAGTAGAAAGACAGCAAAGAAATGTGGTTGACATGGCATTCAGTCAAGAAGAATCAGTTTATATAGATAATTGGAATTTACAGAAGAAGAAAACTTAGACAATGGAACAGAACTAGTTCTCAAAGTTATAACCTAAAATTTCTGGAAATAAAAAAGATGTGCATTTACGCTTGAAAGGATTTCCGAGGTACCAGGGGAAATGATCCCACAGTGATCAATGTTGTAATGTATCCTAGTAAAATGATTAGATTTTAAATTAAATAACTACAAAGTTAAGAAAAAATAAACTACAAGGACAAGATGGTTAGAGTAGCATCAGATTTCTGAGAAACACATAGAAAGCAAAGCATCAATGCAATAGCTTGTTTTCAACGCTTAAAGAAGGATGGGCAAACCAAGTACGCTTCAAAGTTAACATGTGTTTCTAATATGAAAACTTTGAATGTGCAAGTGATCAGGACACTCTCAGCAACCTTTCCTGAGGACTCTGATAGGGCATGAGCTTCTCCCAACCATCATAGGACTGGTGCAATATACATCAGTGATAGAGCTAAAGCAAAAATCTGAGTATGGTAGAAGAATATAGATGATATATATTACACACTTACGTGTTATCTTTCACAGGCATAAAAATGCAACTAAAATATGAGAGAAGGGAGAGCAAAAGAGGAAAGTTGAATAAATTTATTCATAGTTTTATAGAGAGAATAGGTGAGTTCATGAAAACCAGGAAATAGAAACCTAACAAATTGTTGAGTAAAAAATTAAACAGGGAAACAGAGGACAAGGGGCTTTTGAAAAGATATAAGGATAAAGTTATTAATTACAATTGTCTAAACAGCAAAAAAAAGAATTTCAAAGGTAAAAGAGTAAAGAAAATATATAATGTATAGAAAAACTCTGCAAATATAACATAATACACATATAATAATAATTATAAAATATGATAGATTTAAGAGCATAGATATTATCAGTCTTGTATTAAGAGACCCTAACGATACATAAAGCTGCAAACAACGGTAATTGAGTTACCTACTTAAGTGCACATGACAGTCGCAAAAATTGATCATATACTTAGGCCACAAAGAAAATATTAATCTGTGCTGCAAATTAGGTATAGTATACATTTTCTCATCACAAACACAAAAAACTATTAACAATAAATACACACTGGTCCTGGGACACGAACCTTGTTCTTTGGGATCTATGTGGACTGTTCTAGGCCAGAGGCAGCAGACACAACCACTGCTCCACAGAGCACACCCACCTCTCTTATCTTTAATCAGCCTCTGCATTTGCCAGCTTTCCTCGTAATCACAAAATAACCTCAGTAGCTTCAGCATCCTAGCCTTACAAATCAACATCTAGAGCTAAAACAAACATACATCTGACAAATGTCTCTTCTTTTTTTTAGATTCCAGGAAACCCTCCTGAAATCTAGACAAGATTCTCTCACATCTTGTTGGACTAAATTGTACACAGCTTCTTTCCTAAACCATAATAGGCTTAACATTGGATTAAACTTATTGAGGTTTAATCAATAGGACTAGAATGGGGTCTATCTTTCCATTAAGTACTTAGATACACTGAAGTGCACAGATGAGGAATGAAAATCAATTCTGATAGCTAGAAAGACAGGAGAAATAATGTAGGACACAACTAACCTTCAGACATTTCTTCAAGGGGGAATTAAGTAGGACCCATGTGAGTCGCTCTTTATGTCTTATCTTGTTTGAATGTTTTATTCTCATTAAAATGTAATTAATATAAAATGAGAGCCCCATTGCTAAAGCAGTTAGGACTGAGATGTACTCTATTCAGTTTTTGATGACATCTTAACTATATTAGATAAAAATCTCACTGTGTTCTGGGTCTACTTTTGTTGCAAAAACAAAAGCTTTCTAGCTTTCTTTTCCTTCTACAAATGTCTCAATTGCAAATACCTCCTTAATTTATCTATACACCACATTTTATGTCACCTGACCAATCTTGATGTCTTTGGCTTCCCAAATGTACTACATGCACTAAATGCACTCTGAATTTGCCCCGCATTTAATAATTGGTCAGTAAAATTAACTTAATGTTCTAACCTCAAATTTACTTGGCTAATAATGGCTGGAAAATGCTAGAATCAAGATAGAATTCTATATTAGACTCTTAGAACTTATTATTGCATGACAATAAAAATTTGAAAGTGTTTAGGAAATGGTATTAAAGTATATGTTAATGTTTAATCCACAGCTGGATAAGGTTAAGGGCTTTAGGAAGTATAATAAGACAGGAGATTTTTGGTTATAGATTCAGATAACGACAACCATAGTAGAGACAGAATCACTTACAGGAGTTTAGAGTATATTCTTTCAGACTTTTATTTGTGCATATACATAGCACATAAACATACACACACGCATATTTATTTCTAAAAATGGAAAAAAAATACCGCATATACTTAACTTCATTATTTAACTCACAAATTATTGTGTAATTTTAACTTTTGCTTGATATTTAATGAACTTGTCATGAGCCAATGATAATTTAAGTAAAACATAATTTTAATTATTGAAAACTATTGCATTGTATGATGGCATTGAATTTATGTAATACAACTTGTATTGACTATTTTAGTTTGCTTGCTTTTAATGCTTTACTGTTATAAAAATGCTTTGGTGAGAAAATTAATCTTTTTAGGATTCAGTTTAAAATTAAAATTTCTTCTATAATATTTCCAAAAGATTACTAATTGAAAATAAGTTCAAAATTACCGTGAACTAAAAAGGTAGAAAATCAATATAATTGTTAAGTAAACCCAATTTGATGAAAGCATCAGTACAATATACAAAATTCTAATAATCTAACTGAGAATAAGAAAAGCACAAATGTCCATTATTTTGAAGAACAAATTAGATGTGCTGCAGAAAGAAGCAATTATTTAAACATAAAGATTTATAATTCAAAAAGATGAAAAAATGATAAGCAAAAATAAATAAATCATATCGCCTAGAGGTATGGAAGCAAACTAGGAAGGAATAAATATGGTGTAAATACGGTGTATCATTTCTATAAACTTTCATGCCTAAAAAAAAAAAAGTACACACTAATTCCAACGCTATCACACACTTTGTATGTTAATGAGAGACAGAACTATTTCTAATAAAATAATTTCAATTTTTATCACGGCTATTTCTTAGCAGGAATTTTATGTGAGAACATATATTTAAAAAATCTCTATGAACTGTGAATTTATAAATGTTAGCATCTACTGATATCATCTATTTCTGATGATCCTGTTTCATCTTCTCCAAGTGAGAGGAGATGTATAATGTGTTTGGTCTTGGGGGAGTTGGTCTTGATTTGCTAAAATAATATGGCAGAAATAAAAACTCTGTCTGAGAAAAAGACTAAACCTAAACATTCTAACTCCCCTAAAGTTAGGTGCTTGATTTTCTCATTTTAAGTCTTTCAGAGTTAAACCCATCAGCCACTTGAGGGCAGCAGAGCAGCAGAGACAGGATTTTAATACACAAATGTCATTTACCGTTCACTGACCAAGTGATGAATTTATCCCTTTACCACATAATGAGTGCTCACTACAGTATGTGAGGCACTGACCTTTTATTATACATATGTAATTTTTTTCATTTATTATTTCTGTCTTGAAACAATATCTGACTGAAATTTATCTTCGAATCCCTACTGAATCTAGTATGGGTTGATGTCTACTTAATTTTCATAGTGTAATTGAGAAATCATAAAATTATAGAATTTTAAAGCTCATGTGTAACTTAGGGAATGCCCACATATACTGTTTTTTCTCTTGAGCAATATCATTGTCTTTTCTTCACTTTCCTGTGTGTAAAATGTTTATTGGTGTTCTCTCTAAGCTCCACATTGTCAAAGCTTGGGGGAATATAGAAAAGTGAAAATAAAAATTCAACTATAGATAACTGTCATTTTCATTCTGATGGAATTCCTTGTGGTCACAAAGGCTTTGATAAGTGCTTATTTTGTTTCCTTATTTGTTCTTGAAATCTATAGACACGGATTAAAAATCATGCCATCACAAAAAAGCATATATCAAGAATATTTTTTAAAACATACTAATGAATAAAATAATTTCAGAAGTACAGTACTTCTTACAACTATACTGTGCAGATCAAACAGTTCATTCAGGTTCCCATCTCTCTACTAAGAGTGTATTTTTTTTCTAGATAAGTAATTTTTACTTTTTATGCTGTTTTCAAAAAAGGAAAAGGATTTAAGTTTTGGAGTTGCCTTATATTTTGAACCATCATCATTCACCAAGGCTAGAGTGAGTCATCTAATTCTCTCATTATGCAAGAATGAGGCATTATTGATATCCACACAAAGCATTTAGATATTAAATATTTATTAAAATATGGGAGGGAGAAAAGAATATGCTTAGATGTATATATTTGCCATCAGATATTTCAATCCATGTAGACAAATAGGGAGGTTGAAGATAATTTTCTTTACCTGACACACTTGCCACTATAAAATGACATCGCCAAATAAATGGCTAGATATGCAAAGGCACTATTTCCCATAATGACTGTCTAGAACAAGCAAGCTGTACCCCTCTTCTCAAAGCGGGTACAGTCATTTAGGAAAGGCAGACAAGTCAATAACTTGCCGTGCTATGTGTTACAAGGTGGAAAGCAAAAACAGCTCACCTGACCAGGTTGAATTCCTTGGAAAATAATAGTCAAGGGTTTTAAATGATATTGTTCACATTGGTTCCCTCAGAAGCCAGGTCTTGAACCCGGGACCTTGGGATATATGTGAGACTGCTCCCAGGGCATATTAGACCACTAGGCCACCAAGGCATGCCTGCAAAAGATTGATTTCTTCCTCAGAGATTTAATAATTCCAATTTGGCTAGAGACCAAGGCAGGCTGGCAAAGCCAGGAGGTAACCAAGAATAAGGCCTTTATAAAGCAGGTCAGGGACTTTGAGCTTTATCGTATAATTTTAACTTTGCAAAGTTAATTTTGACTAGCATATAGGAGATGGATTATAGTAGAAAATATTGGTGGGAGTCTAGTTGCATCCAAGATGATGGATAAACTTTATTTTAAAATTGTAAGAGATTGATTTATTACAGAAACATACAGAATCTAAATATAGCTAGTGTTTGATATTTATTAAATAATGTCTGAAAGGATGAATGTGTTTGTAAACAATTTAATACTCACATTTGAATTTCCCTGACTTTTGCTATTTGACCTCCTGCTATCCCTTCCACCACAATTTTAGGATCACTCCTCTGCATATCATTTATTTATATTTTTAAATCAATATCATCAAGTTTTACACATTGAAAAAGTGAGTCACTTAGTCCTCCATCATTAATGTCAAAAATTGTAAAAGTCTGATTTTTATCTAAGTTTATGTTTCAAGTTCATCAAGAAAGAACATATTTACTTTTTTGGATTTATTTTGTGATAGTATTGCTTTGGTCTATCAACTTTACTTGGAGAATTTATTTTGGAGCGAACAAGACATACTTGATGTAGTCACTTGTTAAATGTTTATCCACAAAATGAATGAGACTACATGGAAATTCATCACATTTTATAGTTCAGATTATAAAACTAGATTGACATATTTAAAAGGAAAATTGTTGCAAGATTGTGTACCTAATCATAAAATATTATTTCCTCAGGCATGACAGAGCCATAATAGGGTCAGGGGAAAAATCCAAAGGGAAATGTCTGATTATAACAAAACATGCACGCAGTTCTGTGCTTCTTCAGTAATTCATCTGTAGTTTGTTAAGAAACAGACTAGGAGAAATGGAATTTCGTTTTCTAATTTATTGTCTTTAAGAAGCTTTATGGGGGTATTTCAAAACTGCAGTCTGGAAATGATATTTTTTAAGCATGACAAAATATTATTGAAGTAGATGACGCTAAAGGATTTTTTTAATATGGAAGAAAATAAAAAGTAGTAAGTCAAGGGAACATTTGGGTCATCGATCGCTATTAATATTTTTAGTTTGATAATTTGCTATCTGTGATGTTCACTTGGAACTCTTTAAATAAAAGCCTTTAATTGCAAGGTGGTTATAACATGTTGTCAATAAGTTATAACAAAAAAACCACATCCTAGCTCTAAGACCCAGATGGCTTGAGTAAAAATATTAATGTTTTATAAGCAAAGTAAAGAACATTAATACAGAATATGTTGCATATCATACTTAAATTCATTCAAAAATAGTCCAGCACTTTAATCACACAAAAAAATATTTTACAAGGCCTTTATATAATTGCAAAACCCATGCAATAATCATCCTACTTACATAAGCAGAAGATAATATTAATGAGTAATATATCATATGGATCAATGGATGTAGGTGAGTCTGAATTTCACATGAATAAGTTAATACTGTTAATTATTATGGCGTATGAGAAATATCAGAATTCTCTATAGGTAAGTAGTGGAAAGGAAGTGATAGGACAGAAGATAACAGGATGGTTGTGGTCATTTTCAAAAGGAGATGCTCATGGAAACCTGTAAAGATGATCCAGATTATAAGCAATTAAGTAAGATTTTGGAAGGACTTCTGGACTGGAAATGGAGACTGGCAAGATATGCAACACTTGAGAGTGGATGAAATCACCCAGTGAGAATGTGTAGAGTATGAAAATGTAAGACCAAAAGTAGGAATATGCACAAAGACGACATTTACATGGCAAAAGAAGACCAGCTTAAAAGAGAGAACCTGGGCACCTTGTGAGCAGCTTTTATTACCTATTGACCCTAATGGCAAATATTTACCAAGTAAGTTTGGGCACAATTTTTCAGAAAAATAGTGTTCTTCTTTCATAGCCTTGCAATAAATAAAATAAATTTAAAGTTGTCATTTTCTAGCTAATGTCCTATGTAGCAAAAGACCAGGATGAATGAGAACATAAAATGATGTCCGTTTATAATCTGGTTCTTGGGGGAAAAGCCCCAAGTAATACAGCGGCCAAATGGCAGTGCTGGAGATACTCCATGGAAACCATCATTCTGGCCAGGATGCTGGGCCCAAGGGAGGAGACAGTGGGTACTAGCTAGAAGCCCCTGATCTGCTCTGTCTAGAGTTCCCATTACAAAAGTGATGAAAGCCAGGTAACAATGACGATCCACAACAATAGGCAATGAAAGTTAATATTGACAGACTTTTCCTAGACTCTGGAAAATTTTTTTAGTAATTATTGGGCAAGTGAAGGTGGATTTATTTTTTAAAAATGACTTGTGACTTTCTGTCTGACATCTCAGCAAGGCTGCTGCGGTAGCTGCTGCTCTCCGAGCTTCACGGGGCCACCCACAGGCGACAAAAAAAAAAAAAAAAAAGCAAGATACCGCAAGGTTGGCCAAGAAAGAGGAAGATCCAGTGAACAAATGTGGGCATAAGGCCAAAAAGAAGAAGTGATCCAATGGCAAAGTCCCGGGCAAGCTCAATAACCTCGCCCTGTTTGACAAAGCCACTTATGACAAACTCTGCAAGGAGGTTCCCACCCGTAAGCTTAGAACCCCAGCTGTTGTGTCTGAGAGACTGAAGATTCAGGGTTCCCTGGCCAGGGCAGCTTCAAGAGCTCCTTAGTAAAGGGCTTATTAAACTGGTTTCAAAGCACAGAGCTCAAGTATTTTACACCAGAAATGCCAGGGGAGGAGATGCCCTAGCTGCTGGTGAAGATGCAGGAACAGGTTCCACCAACTGTACATTTTGAAAAAATAAAATTTCATGGAAAAAAAAAAAATACTGTGTTCTTCACATTCTTCACTTCACACAACATTTGTGAAACTCTTCGGCGTTCTTCTAAGCTTCTTCATGATTAAAACTTACTTATTGGGATTTGTTCGGATTGAATGAGCTATTTTAGACTAATTGCTCATCAGAGTGCTTGGTATAAAGTAGTTAATAAGTAATTAGTAGTTTCTAAGAGGATCCTTCCCTGATTGCAAAAAAAACAAAAACAAAAAAACTGAAAAGAATGAGCATTCACAATAACAGTGATAATGAATGTTGACAACTGGTTGCCAGAATCTGGGAGGATGGTCACTAATTATCAACTAGGGAATCCTTATCCATCTGTGGTCTTCAGGGCATCTGGAATCTATGGAGAATATATGCAGAATCCTGAATTTTTCTGGAGACAGGAACATAGCATTGTAAGTTGCTAAATGCATTGTGTGCCCCTCCCACAAAAAAGAAAAGACAAAGAAACAGTGTCTGTGGCTCATTTCACAGGAGGCCCAGATGGGCTTTCAACCCACCATGTCATGATCAATTGTATCAGTCAGTCGTAGCCTTGCTGCATACTTCCTGAGCTCTCAGGCTGGTGAGAATAATATAACTCGAAACAGGGAAATACATGTATTACTGATTTTATTTTTACTAAAATCTTCCAAATATCGAATTCCTGATTTTGAAAGAGGGTTTATGAATTTCCTTGACATTTTCTGATATTTCCTGTTCTTGTCATTTTTATAGGCCACTTTTTCTAAAAACCTAGTATCCCTGAATCTATGGTTCAGCTAATGTTAGTACAGGTAGTTAGGCAGATGTGAGCTGCGGCAGACAAAGGACATGTATGAGTAATTCACAAAATGGTGACAGCTATCTTGGCACAAAAGAACTATGTGGGTAAGAAGCAAAAAGAAACTAGAGAGGCCAAGGAATGAGGAAAGTGGACTTGAAACCATTGACGGTTATGCAAAATATCCAAGAGGGGTAGTCTTGAAACAGTCAAAGATTAGGACCCTAAAATAAGAAGAGGGGATATAAACCCACCCCGGAGAAGGGACAGTGGGCTTCAAACTCCACCTCTTGGAGAAACTGAAGTTGGTCATTCAGACCCCTCCCAAATGTACTTTACTGTTGCCTGTAGAGTTCTTACTTGACTGTTTCACTCATTCATGCCAATAACACTGTCACGCTTAAGTGCCATTTTATTTGGTTATTTGCATATGTCTTTGAACTTGGGAATCTCACATTCAGATGTTTAAAAAAAATCAGGAGTTCCTGAAATCGAAGCCATTGCTTTAAAATGTGACTGAGTGGTAATCAGAGAAATCAAATCTCTTTCCACCTTATTATAAGTCCCTTATGTAGATGTAGAAAAGATGTAGAAATAGAAAACAAAATTCAGAAATTGACTTGTCATTTACATGAAAATGGATAAACACTTGTAGCATACAAATAGAATAAGTATAAAAGTAACTACACCTACTAAGTTTAAGCCTAGGAAATAAAAGGATGAAGTTCTCAATAATAACAAAATTATAATATTAGCATCTTTGGTGAAAATGGCCCCAAATAATTATTCATGAACCTAGTGGTTTCATTTGGCACTTTCAGGCACTGATTTGTTTTTTCTAATATAATAATTGTATTATTCTTTCTTTTGTTTGCACAGCCATTTCTCAGTCTCTGCGTATTACACACCACACCCTCCACCAGAGTTCCAGGGTCCTTTACCAGTATCTCTTTCCCACTTGCTTTCCCTACCCCTCCAATCGCCCATTTCCCCGCAAAGCCATCATCTTGTGTCCTGTGGGTTTTAGATAATGATTTTTTTTGTTGTTGAAGAAGCATTTTTTATTTTATTTTTATTTGGTTGTTCAGAGAGTTATTCCTCCCACACCACCCCGGACCCAGTACTCAAACCCAGGGCTATTTGACTTGCTCCTTTGGAAGCCATTGACCTAACTCCCCCAGGGCATGCCTCTGCCTCAGCACTCACTTCAGCAAACAACTACAAATGATATATTATTATTTCAAAGTTCTTAGCCTTTGCTTTTTCTTGCCAAATGAGCTTACCAGCTTACCTGACAGAGGATCACCCAAAACCTGTCAAACCTTCCTCTGGATTGTGGTATATTTTAGTAAGGCATTAGCTGTACAGGTTTAAGTCCACTAACGTACTTAAAGTCATGTAAACTTGTCACTTCAGAAAGGAGTGTTAGATTCACCAGTCCTATGATAACTAGTCAGTTACATGACAGACTCTTCATGTGCTATCCTACTTTTCAGAGCTGTAGGAGTTCATCTGATACTTTCATTATGAATTTTAAGAGCAGAAATGTGACTTACTGGTTGACTAATACATTCTGGGTGAAAATTGATCATTGGCACTTGAAAACAAATGAACAAATGTAAACACTAAATATATTTTTTGTACATCACCATGAAAAAAAAAAGCACATTTTTATATTTAATACAGGCAGGCTTATATAAAGGAGGAGCAAACATACTAAATGAAAGAAGCCAAGCACAAAAGACACAGCATATCTCATTGATATGAAATGTTCAGAATAGGCAAGTTATAGTGATAGGAACTTCATTAGTGATTGCCTAAGGCTCAGAGAGTAAGAGAGGTGAGGTGTGACTACCTCTGAGTACAGGATTTCATTTTGGAATGATGAAATACTATATTCTAAAATTAGAGTATGATGACTGGTTCACAATTCTATAAATATTCTAAAAACCATTGAATTACACAATTTAAATGGATAAGCTTTATGATAAATTATATCACAATAAAGCTGTTAAAATATCTTTTCATGTTTTTTTGGAGGGGGAGAGTATTCTTGAACATTAGACAGTTTTATCTTTACAAAATTAGAATATTTTTAAATTTCTCATTGTATGACATCCAAATTGGTAATGTCTCAAAGATCATGGAGTTTTTACCCTGTTTCCATTCAATGATATTGAAATTACAATAGAAATCTTCCAGAAAATTGGCATTTGGTATTATATTATTTCTTACTACTTTCACAAAGTTATATTTTTTCAAAGAATTCTTTACTCTCATTAGTTGACTTCATGCACTCTAATCTTTTGCTATATAAGGTTATGATCCAGGGATCAGCATCTGGGCTTATTGGTAATGCAGAATCTCAGTTCCAATCCCATACCTGTCACTAATGCAGACCTGCTTTACCAGAATCATGTACATATAAAAGTGAGTGAAATGCACGTGGAGTGAAACAACGGGCTCAGCTACAGCTGAGAAGTTGTTAGAAATCAAAATTTGCAGTCCCCCACCCCCTAAAACTACTAGATCAGAAACTCTAGTCTACATTTTATCAAACTCCTGGTGATTCTGATCATGCTAAAATTTGCTACACAATAGTCACTTGACAACTTAAAGAAATCTTGATGCCCAAGTTGTAACTCATACTGGTTAAATTAGAATCTTTGTGAGTACAACCCAGGTATCACAATGTTTGAATTCCTCAATTTCAATGTGCATTCAAATTTGAAAAATATCGGTGTTCTAAAGGTGAAAGACTATGAAAGTCTATTTTAATGATTGTTTAAATAGGCTACAGTTATTAGAATTCCAATAACATTGCTATTGACAGTGAAACTAGCATTACATTTTATCAGAAAATAATTGCTGAATCTTATAAGAGAGTATTTTTATTCTTCTTTCACCTCACACTGGTCTTCTTTTGTCATTTAATCTACTTAAATCCTGTGCCCCCAGATATTTGTGCCCCAAATGTGGAGAACTGTGGAGAAAGTAAAAAATCAAGCCCTAAGAGAATAAAAGGAAATGCCTGCTTGAGGAGTAGCATAGAGAGGGTTATTGTATAAAAGAGGGGATGATAGTCAGGATGGATGTCTGCAAGCTGCTGAAAAATAGGAAACAATGGCATAGGCTGTAGAGTTTGCTGAAGAAGCATATGCCACAGATCCTGTTATTTTTTAAACAACTTATAAGAAGCAAGGGCTCAGGTCAGAGAGAGGTTGGTGCCAAGCTTCAGGTGTTTTCTGCAAAGCTGTGAACCAACATAAAGGCCAGGCTCTCCTAGTCTTACATTATAAGGAAGTTCTTGGATGGGAGTCAGAATTCCCAGTGAGTGTGGGAGAGGCACGAGGCCCAGCTCTAGTGGTTTGGAGAAATCCATATTAAATATGGGGGTAGCTCTTCTGAGATTCAAACATTATAACTTGTTGATTTGACTAGCGAATCTATTGAACAAGTCATTATTTTTGTGTTCTCTCAAAATATTGCCAGGAATGTACCTTCTCATGCAGATGGAGGTACTGGTAAAATGTAGTTGTAGTTTGGGGATACCATTCCAAAATAATACAAAATTGATAAATACTATTTAATCATTTTCAGACAGAGAGGAGAACTGTGCTTTTTAGTATATGTATTTTCCATCTTATAAATACACACAAACTAACTGGAAATCTGACCAGAGAAGGAACTCTAGAAGTTAATCCACAAGTCAGATCTGGTTCTGTAGATTGTAAAAAAACACATTGAATTTTTCCTTAAAGGAGAAGAGCAATGGCAGATGTCTTTTGATTGCCCTAACCTTGCCACAGTTATTTGAGGAAGGAAATTCATTCCTCTGAATATTTTGTTGGTCCTTTAAAGCAGGAACTAAAGCTCAGAAGACAAGTCACATGCACTGAAAACACAGGAGAATGCTGTGATATGACTATGGACACAGGCAGAAAGGTTTTCCAGACGATAAATTCTGAGACAAAAATACCACGGAAGACCTAGGAGAAAGAGACACATGGAGATGCATCTCAGATTCATCTGTGATGATGATTGAGATGAAAGCTCCTTGATTGAGGGCTTGGTTATGTAAGGAGTAGCAGACACATGCTTTAAACCTTCCTGTTGAGTGTTAACACAATGCACACACATTTCTGCTGAGAATGTTTTACCAGAGGGCACTGGAGAGAAAGGCTCTCTGCTGTTCAATTCTATCAGTTTGCTTCTCAATAAAGATGGTCTGGGAGGAGGAAGGGATGGAATTAGAGGTTTAACATTAAAAAGATTAGACCCAAGAATTAATGGCCAAAACTGAGGACTAAGCTTTGAGGGTCTCTGGAGCTGGGAGTTGGAAATCATCCTGCAGATGAAGAAGCAGACGAGGAGCCGCAATGGTCTTGAACCAAGTCTGCAGTCTCCTGAGCTCAGTGCCCTCTAGTCTCCAAAATTTGATTTGGGGTGACATTGGTAGTTAATACTTGCTGAGGAATTGGTCCTAATTGGTGAATGATTGATATTGTCGTAAAGTCTGGAGTCTGTAGTGATATTTCGCTTTTCAGTCCTGATGTTGGTCATTTGCATCTCTTTTTTTAACCCCCATTAGAGTTTTAATCGGAAAACAACTTTTAGTTTCATTGATTTTCTCTTTTGTTTTTCTGTTTTCGGCTTCATTCACATCTGTGCATATATTTAGGGAGCATACTGACCTAATTAATGTACATGTCATTTCCTTCCTTCTGCTTGTTTTGGGTTTAATTTGTGCTTCACTAGTTAATGTGAGGTTAGATATTAACTTAAGACCTTTCTTTGTTTTAAAAATAGGTATACATGCTATACATTTCTCTATAAAGCACTGCTTTAATCAGATATGTTGTATTTTTCACTTTAATTTGGTTAAAATATGTTCTAATTTCTCATGAGATTTTTTTTCCTTTTGGTCCATGGGTTAATTTCCAAATGTTTGGGGATTTGCCAGATGTCTACCTATTATTGCATCCTTATTTAATTCAATTATATCAAGCGCATAATTTGTATGATTTTAGTTCTTGTAGATTGACTAAGTCTTGATTTGTGGACAAAGGTATGCTCTCTCTTGGCGAATGTTCTATGAACACTTGAAAAAAACTGTATCTGCTGTTGTTTGATGGCATGTCCTATAAGTGGCCATCAGTGATCCTCTGTGAAGTTCTGTTCACCATTGACTACAGAAATCTCCAACTGTACTCATTAATTTATTTCTTCTTTCAGTTCCATCCGTTTTGCTTCATGTGATTTAATACCTATCATTAGGGGCATAACATCTAGGATTGTTAGGTGTTCTTGCAGAATTCACCACTTGATCAGTATTAACACCTCTTGTTATCACTGCTATTTCTTTGTTCATGCTTTCTGATATTAATATACCGACTGTAATATTCTTTCAATTAGTATTTTTATGATATTTCACTATGTTTGACCTTCATGGTTTTTGATGAGAAATTTCAGTCATTCAGACTGTGGTGTCCCTATATGAAATGTGTCATTTGCCCCTGACTGTTGTGTATGCATATATTTATATATTTGTTTAGATGTATTTATATTTATATGATTATAGATTTTTATATTTGGGTTTTGATAGTTTGATTATGCTGTGTTTGGCATCGTGTTGACTTCATCCTGTGTAGGGTTTCAGAACTTCTTGAATCTGTAACTTTACATCTTTCATTAAATTCAAGAAGCATTCTTCTATTATTTCTTCAAAAGTATACTTTTTGCACCAATTTATTTCTCCTCTCTTCTGGGACTTCAAAATGCAAATGTTAGAACTTTGATATTACCTTACAGGTGCCAAAGACTTTGTTCTTTCATTTTTCCATTTTTTAAAAATATTTTTACTCTTCTTTAGATTCGATTATTTTCTATTTATCTCTTTTCATGTCCACTGAATATTTCCTCAGTCATTCCCTTCTATCATTAAGCCCATCTGTAAATGAAAACAATTCATAAGATAATTGCATTTTTCAGTTTAAAAGTTTCCATTTGTTTCATTTTTACTTTCCCTGGTCAAAATTTCTGCCTTTCTATACAGTTTTTATGATTATTGACTTTACCCTTATGGAGCACATGTACAGTAAATGCTTTACTATCTTTGATTATTCAGATATCTAGACCATCTTGGGATTTGCATTTGCTAATTTTCTCTTTCAGTGAAAAGTTATCGGAATACTCTTTTTCTTTGAAGTAATTTTTGTGTCACATCTTGGATATTTTGAATATTGATTGTGAGACGCTAGGTCCTGTTAAAATCCTTTGGAGACAATGAGTTTTTGTTTTGCTTTGTCTTAGCTGGCAATTAACCCAGTTAGTTTTAGACCCCAGGTTCTGTCCCTCCTTCTTAAGCCAAATGTCCAGTGTGTGTGATTTTAAAGAACATGTTATATCTTCAGACTGTTTTCATACAACATGGAAGAATATAAAATATTGTCACATGTTTTGTTTTCTTTCTTTCCTGGCAAACATAGATCCCATCTGGGTTCAATAGAAATTAAGGATGTTGAAAAATGCAAGGCAGATCTAGAAAGAGCCAAGGATATGGAAAATAAATGTGGGTATGTTGGTGCATCATTTTAATGCTAGAACGGTTTCCTAGTCTGAATATTGTTAGGCAAATTAAGTATAAGAAACATCTGCCTAGAGGAAAACAAAGGCACAAATTAAAGGGATGAACAGAAGTCAGTGGAGTATTTTGCTTCATTTTAAACTATTCAGATTTACAAATATATCAAATCTGAGATAAAATCACATTCCATGAAGGAGAAACTAAGCTATTATACACTGGTCCTTTATTAAGGACCAATGAAATAAGAGAGAAATTCCTAGTTTTTAGATCTTGCATCAGCTTAAGATCTGCTGAGTACATGAAAGCTCTTTGAAGAATTAGAAACCTTGTGTATGAGGCTGGCAAGTTGAAGAGCAGGAAGATGATTCCTGAAAGTGATAGATTTGCTTCTAAATATTGAGTGTATATATATTTTCCAAAGAGGTCCACATATTTTCATTTCATATGCTCTTCTGTGATATGAAAATATAATGAATAAAATAAAAATCAATAACAACTACTCTACCGTAAGATAAACATTATTACATATTTTTATGTTTACAATTATCATTTTTCCATGTGAATATATCTTTTAAAATCAGAATACAACAGTGTGTTTCTTGTCTCCCATTATCTGATTTAACAGAATATACAGAGCCCTTTTCCAGCAGTGTATTTTTTGGAAAAACATAAAACACTATAACAATATCCATTTTCTTTGTATGCATTTAACATGTTTATCTAACCATTCTTATGATCTGTTAAAATTACTTACAACATTCCCAACATTTCACTTCTGTAATTCATGCAGTGAGATCCAGACTCATATGTAAATATGTGCTCATCTTTGATGATCACTTTTGAAAGGTTCCGTAGCTAAAGGATATGACCATTGTTAGAACCTTTAAAAACTTGTATTATTAAATCAGACTGCCAAACACTAACCAGATAGAATACCTCTGCTTTCATCAAATGTTAGGATGACAAATAGATTCCATCTGGAGTATAAGAATCTCTTAATTAGAAGTGGTGACCTGGTACTCCTTCATGAGGATTGCAAGACCAAATCTGGGTCCAGCTGCAAAAAAACGCTAAATAAATTAGCGATGTTTAGCCTCAATGAGGGATGAGAGACTGGAAGCACAAGTGCTTTGTGTCAGCCAACCCAGCCTTAGTCAGTTCTGGAGATGAATGTATATTCATTACTTATTGCCAGTGTGAAATGCAGAAAAATATTCTTGTTTTTGTTATAATATTTCCGTAACTATAAATGTGGTGAATGGTTTTTCATATGTTTGAATTATTCCTTTGTGAATTGCTTTTTCATTACCCTTTGTCCATATTTTCAGTTGTCACTGAGGTGTCATCCAGACATTGTAAAATTCAAGGTAAATATATTAACCGAATAAAGGCACATTTTATGTTGTTGAAATTACCTTATTTATGAGTGGATCTTTGTTCACAGACAATACAGTTACTATAAAAATTTATACATAAACTTGAATAGATCACAAAAATTATATAGCAAACCCTGAAAATACAAGTATAAATTCTCAAAAAATCACTGCCCCATATTATAACACACATTCAGTCTTGAACAGATGGAATAGATTAAAGTGAATAAGGATATAGAACATTTAGATAATATATACAATAAAGTTGACTTATAGATAGGAGAATTGATAGCTTTCAACCAAAAATGCTTATTTTTCTCAACATCTAATGTTTATATCTAATATGTGCTTTGCTATATATTTTATATTATGTCACAATAAATTTTACAAGAGCAGATGATGTATGTATGTTCTCTGACCTCAATTAAATAAACTTGGAATTAATTTAAAAATAGGTTAACAAAACATACAAACACTTGGACTTAAGTAGTCCAAAATTAATAAAATGTATCACCCACTTTAATCATTTCTACGCCAATGAGGAAATGATATTCCAATTTTAGATTGTCTAGAGAAAAAAATGACACTAAACATGAGATTTAGCTAAAATTACACAGAGTGAAAAATGGTATCTGTAAGAGCTCTATTTGAAAAGCAAAGTAAATAGAAATAAATGAGAAGAGGAGTCAAGGAAATACAAATGAAACCGTTCAGGACAAAAATGTAACTTAGTCAGAAAGCAGAACCCGAGTGCTGATTCTCAAAAAATACATCAAAATAGAAAAGAAAATATTCACAAGAGAAAATAATAATACTCAAGGGAAAAAATTATCACTATATCGCATGGAAAGAAGCTAAATAAGACCATGCATATGGAGGAGAGAACAATAATTTAAAATGCGTGCTACTTAAAGCTTTATGCTCATAAGTTTTAAAATCTGCATTTCAATTAGGATAATTTCTTAATAAAATCTAAATTATTAAAACTTTCTTTAGAAGTATAAAACTTGAAATGAGCAGATAATCTTGGAAGAGCACTGGAGGAAAATATATTTGTTATTCAAAATGCAAAGTAATGATTCTATTTCTGAGTGAGGTGGAAAAAGTACGCTCTACCCTGTTTTTCTCACTGAACACAACTATCGAATCTGTACCAGGTGCGTGGCACCATTACTGAGGACCCTGAAACGTTAATAGTAGCAGGCGACTTGGGAAGAAATCCAGAAGTCAAAATACCACAAGGAGACAAGAGTTTCCATTTCCTTCCCCTCCAGGATTCCCAGGGCTGAAGGCAATCGGAGTGGAACCCAAAGAAGCCATTGCTTTAGGCAGCTCCAGACTGCATTCGAATTCAAGCTTAGACGATGGGAAAGGGAGTGTTTCTTGGTTTGTTTTCCCTCTCTCTGTTTTCATACTTTCTTAAACCCAGGCCATCTCCCCGCAGCAGTCTGGTGGCAAAGGCTGCAATGAGCAGAAATCTGCAAGAATCAACAGCAAGACTAGCCTTCTTTCAGTTGAGCAACCTCTAGAATTATACTGTTGAGATCACAAGTGAAGTTTGGCTCAAGGCTTGGATATAATGTCTAGTAATATGGATGATGCTATTGTATTTTTTCATACTGAAGATAAAGATGAGCACATTAAGTTGTCACTTCTGAGTGACCGATCTTGTCAGTGAATCTAAAGAGCCCTTCAATGCATGTCCTTTTAGAAGAGAAGTCATGTCCCATAGCACTTTTGGAAAGCTGGCAGACATACGCAAGGTTGTGGCAATGTTTTGGACATACTTCTTTGTGATGACTATTTCTCAAGAGGGAAAGGCAGTGGTCACTGTGAACATAGTAGATAGCTCAAAGAAAGTCTGCTCCCCGAGCACTGGAGACACAGGGGATGCCCTGAGTCCCACGTGAGTGATTCTTAACCCATGTGCCTTTTACCAGCTCAAGAGGCAAGTCTGTGAGGTTTAGCTGAGGCTAACCCCAGCTATTGTTTCAAAGTGTGCACAGAATGCTCAGATTTCCTGGAAAAGAGCACCTGCTTTCCTGAAGAAGGTGTGTTCTCTGGAAAACGGAGGCTAACAGATGCAATTTTGGCTCAGGAGACAATCATGATAACCCACATGAGACTTCCGCTGCCCAAACAAGAAAAAGGTGATGGTGTGGTGTGACCTGGGCAAAGCACATGTCTTGGGACAATTTTTCTTTGAACATGTTTGAAGAGATGCATTTCACCACATAAAGTGATAAATTAATGCTGCATATGATGAGCTGTGGGAAGGGTGTCAGGACTGATTCCAACAGTCTGGTATCTGACCCTATTAAGCCAGAAAGGTGAGGGATTGATTGGATGATTTCTAAAACAGGATTGACTGACATGGCTGTATGGAGTAGATCTGATGTCTTGATTGCTTCCTCTGGGGCTTGTTAAAGGTTTGGTTTTATTCAGTGGGTAACAGATACCAAATCATCTGAGACGGCACCCCATAGATATAAATGCAGAGACAGACACAAATGCACTGCCTTCACCGCAAGCTTACATGGCTATCAAGAGATAACCACTCTTTGAAATGTAATAGCAATAAGCCATTTCTATTTCTAGACTTTGCTAGACTTTGTGTCTAGCTCGTATAGGAGGAATCTTGGCACACCCTCTGACTCAGGTGGCTGAGGCAGGTAGTAGCTAAGGTGCAGACCCTGTAAAGTCCTGGGACGTGGGGCCAGAAGGTGGGGGGCGGGGGAGGAGGAAACCATTATATTTACTTAAGAGGGATTATATTTATATGGCAGAATTCAATAAGATAAAAATGTATGAAATTAGGTGCATTTCTAAGTTTTTGTACCTATCTAGTATTATAATTAAATTTACAGCATTTACTTATATGTAAGGCTTGGTAATTATTTTCAGTGTCCACAGCTAGGGCTTTTCCATCAGGAATTCCAGGTAAGTCTACTTAAAGAAATAGATCACTCTACATAGGAGAATATCTTTATTAGAATCACAACAGAAATATATTCTTACAAAATATTGGCACAAGGTGGCACCTTCCCACTGTCACTGCTGCTTGTCGCTGTGACTCACCGACACTGTGTTAAAGATTTTAAAACAAGACACAGTTCATGGCATGCACAGAAACTGAGTTTCAGTCCCTCTTCCACTTTCTCCCAAACACAAATTCATCCTATTCTTTTTACCACATTTGCTGTAATGTAAAAAAAATGGCTGCCCTGAATGGTGGGGGTGAACGTGGGTGCCCTGTAACACAAACCACGGTGGATAGACAAGGATTCAAATTGAGTTTCTGATCGATGAAACCGTAAGACTATGAATCAGGGTGCAGGTGCTTAGAAATATATCCCTCATCTCCTGCCATCAACTTGTGTGTGTGTGTGTGTGTGTGTGTGTGTGTGTGTGTGTGTGTCTTCATGAGACAAAGCTAGGGGTAGTTTTCTCTCAATTCAGTTCCAGGCTGTCTTTTCAGTATTTGGGGCTTGCTTCGGAATCTCAGTTTGGGGTGGAATGAATGTTACCTTTTTTCGCATCTGTTATTTATCAGGGTAGAGGCTTCTGAACTTCGGCACTATTGCTGTGCTTGGTGGTTCTGGGTTGTTCGGGATTTCTGGCATATTGTGGGATGTTCAGCTGCACTTCCACTGTCTATGCTAGAAGACAGATACACGGGTCTCCCAACCCCTGTCTCCCCATAGTCCTCAATGTGCTTGAGGGTTTGTTTCCTGTGCACAAAATAATCCCGTGGAAAATCACTCCTTCAGAACGGAGGGCAACATGCTAGCGCACAGAGGCTCTGTGGCAAGACTGGAGCAGCACACTCAGTAACTTTCGGACACGACTTCTCTGTGCCCCGCCACCTTCTGTTACCTTGAGGACAATTGATACAGACCTGGTGTTTAGCCCACTGGAAATACATAATGTCAAAGTATAGTGACCTTATGCTCATCACTGCTAGGGCTGTGTCAGAATCATCTAGGGAACTTTCAGTGTGCCAGACCCATGGCACAGATTTCTGAAAATATTGTTGCTTTCCTCTCTACTTTGAAAATAAGGCATTTACTAGAATGGCTGATAGATGATGTTATTTAATGTCATAAGTGGTACATACATTATTATAGGAGGAAGTTAGTTTTAAAAAGCATGTGATAACTGTATTTTAGTATGATAGGGCATTTTGTGTGTGTGCTGGGAAAGCCAGATTCCAAGAAGGACTGCAATGGAAAATGTGGTAAAGAAGAATTTAACCACTCTGGCTGCTCAGTTATCTAGCTTCTTGTCAGAACTGGACACTGCTACGTAATTCACCGTGGTTATATGTAAATATAGCAGGCAGCAGGTAAACTTACTGTCCCAAACTGAAGATGAGAAAGTCCTTGCAGAAACCGATTTAGAACTCTTTGTTAGAGGGATTTCCTAGACTAAACTTCCCAGGACTTGTCTTGCTTTTTGAATCCAAGTGTTGCTCTGTTGTTATTTGTTTTAACATGAAAATTATTTGTGCTGTTGATGAAATATGTTTAGCTTTCTGCTTTCTGAGAATATGGTAAGATATACTTCCATTCCTTGTGGAGTTACATTTGGCCATATAACTTTCTTTGGCCAATAAAATGGAGCAGAAGTGACATCTTTGGGGGCCGGGGGGTTGCAAATTTTAGGAGTCAATGAAAAATAAGCCGTGTCCTTTTTTTTAATCTGCCAAAGAATTCGTGGAAGTGTGCATTGAGAGGGAATCCTCTAGGGCTGCAACTTTGAGTTTATGAGTTAGGATTTGATTCAGTGGAATGTGACAGAAAACTCACTATCAAAGCAGTAAATAAGTAATTTAAAATGAGTACATGTCTCTGCTCCATGCAGTCTGCAGGGACCCAGTCTCCTTCAGTTTATTACAAGAATCACTACAATGTAACCATCATTTTAATGATCCAAGATGGCTGTTGGAATTCTCCTTATTTGTTTTCCTAGCAGAAAAATGGAGTAAATGATGAAAGGAAGAAACAACAGATAAAATACAGCAGTTGTCTTTTTTTCTTTTTTTAAGGAAAGACACAGGCGGGAATGAAAGCAGAGGCAGGCAGGCAGGATAGAGAGTGGAGGAGGAAGCATTTTATTTAGTTGTACATATTGGTTGCTCACTCTGGCCCCAGGTTGCAAACCCGGGTCAGGATGTTTTTGGACTGTGCTTGACTGCAGGTGGCTGACCTAACGGTTATACTACCGGAGTGCTCCAACATCTGCCTTTTAAAGAGATTTTCTGTAAGCTGCCACACCAATCTGGCACTTACGTATCATTGTTAGAATGTAGTTGTAGGGTCATATCCAGGTGGAAGGGTGGCTGGGATGTGTAGTTTTTATTTCAGTCATCCTCATCCCTGTGCCCAGCTAAAACTCAGGTGCTCTATTTGTTGTTCAAGAAGGGATCAGATGCAATGGGTAATTGACTAGGAGTCTTTGACCCAGTGAACACATGACCTAGATTAGACCAATTATAATGGCCTACATACTCTCTTCACACAGTGCTGGCTAAGAGATGGGAAGCTTGTGTCAGCTTCAGTGGAATCCTTCCTTAAGGTGATGGTGGTGGTTTTGTTCTGTTCTTTTTTTTTTTTTTTAACTTGAGCTTTTGGAAAAGTCTTTCCCTCTTAAATCATAATCCGAAGATAGAGACTAAATCCAACATGCAAAAAGAAAGGATTGAGAGAAAAACTGAAGACCTAGATAGTTTTGGATTTTCTTTTCTAAATCTTTTTGAGACTGGTTCCACCTCTTAACTTTTCCCCAGTCTAGTTTCATGAGCCAATAAATTCCATTTTACTTAAATGAGGTTAGTGGCTATTACTTGCAACCGTAGTCCCAAAGCAATTGTCTCTCTCCCTGGGTTTTTTATGGGAGTACATGAAGTAGTACATATACTAGCTGTCATGGTACCTGGCACAAAAAAGTCCTGAAATGTTAGCTCTTACTGGTATGCTAGAAATAACACAGTCAATGAAATTTTTGAAAAAACTTCTCTAAAAAAAATGTTAGCACAAATGGGGCCTTGCTGATTTTCAAGGAAGACTTAAACCTTTCTTCTCCATTCTTGCAATCATCCTCTTGCTTTGTAATTATTTGCAAATCTGTATTCTCTTCTGATATCCTTTGAATTTCTGGTAGAACTGCATCTGATTCATATGAAAATATTCAGTGTTTATCATCCTGACATGTGGTAGAAGATCAATGATTATTGTTGGAAAAATAAGGATTTGAAGAGCATTTATTATTCAAGGAAGCAATAATAGTAACCAGCATTTATTTAGTATATACTATGCACTGTCCTAAGAATTTCACGTTCTTATAATTTAATTGTCCCATCATTCCTTAATGTGCTATCATTCCTTTTTATAGATAAGTGAATGACATCAAGATTAAACAACAAAATTAAATAACTAGATGACAGAGCCGAGAGTTCATCCCATGCAAAGTGATTCCAAAGCCCTATATTGCAACCAATATGCTATGATATTTTCTCACTGAAGGTATTGCATTAAATATACATGGGGCTCAGTCTTCTGGTATTAGAGACAGGAAACTTTGAGATGATTGAATCTCATCATGAAATTGAGGGAGAAATAGGAACTAAGGTTTGAAAGTGACTTGATTTGGAAGGTTTGCATAATCACAGAGGCATATCCACACAAGGCTCCTGACTCCTAGTTGTAATCTTTTCAACAAGGACTCCACCTTTTATGCTAAGTGTACTACCTCTTTGTGCTACACCATCCATTTTGGGAAACTGGCTCTGGAACACTCCCAGCCCAGGATGGCAATTTTTATTTCAAAGTAGCTATATGCAGGTAGCATCAAAGCCAAAGAAATATATCTGTGGGGCTCATCTTTTGAAACAGGCCATAAGCATTTGACAGGGGCCAGCAAGAAGACATCATGCTTATTAACACATATGCACCAAATGAAGGAGAACCAAAATATATTAAGCAAGTACTATAGAACTGATGAGAGACATGACGGCAACACAGTAATAGTAGGAGACTTCAGCGCTCCACTTACAACAATGGACATATCAACAAGGCAAAAAATTAATGAGGAAAGAGCAGTTTTAAATGATCATTTGAAACAGGTCTGATAGACCTGTACCAAAAACTTATTCAATGACTGTAGATAACACGTTCTTCTCAAGTGTGCAAGGAACATTCTCAAGGATAGATCATCTGTGGCGACACAAAACAGGTCTCAACATATTTACAAAGATTGAAATCATACCAAGCATCTTCTCTGACCATAATGGCTTAAAACTAGAAATCAGTCAAAAAAAGAAAGCTGGAAGATCAGAGATTAATTGGACACTAAACAATATGCTTCTGAATGACTCTTGCATAAAAGAAGGAAGCAAAGCAGAATGTAAAAATTATGTAGAGATACATGAAAAGAAGGCATGAGCTAGCAGAATCTATGGGATACAGCAAAAGCAGTACTAAGAGTTCATTGCAATCCATGCCTCTCTCAAGAAACAAACAAAAATATCGAAATACATAAGCTAACCCTACATTTAAAGCAATTAGAGAAAGAAAAACAACTAAAGCCAAAAATTAGTAGAAGAAAGGAAATAGTCAAAATTTGAGCAAAAAATAAATGAAATAGAAAACAAAAGGACAATCCTGGCTAAACAAAACCAAAAGTTGTTTCTTTGAAAAAACAAACAAAATTGACAAACCATTGTCTAGATTCACAATGGAAAAAAAGAGAAAACTCTCATAACTAGAATCAAAAATGAAAGGGGAGAAGTTACAGCAGATGCCAAGAAAATACAAAAGATTCTAAGAGACTACTAGGAACAGCTCTGTCAATAAAGTGGACAACCTTAGGATATGGACAGATATTTAGAAACATACAGTCTACCAAGACTGAACCTGGAATGATTGGAACACCTGAATAGAATGATCACAAGCAAGGAAATTGAAGAGGTAATCAAAGTCTCCCTAAAAATAAAAAAGCCAGGACCAGATGGCTTTTCTAATGAGTTTTACCAAAACTTCAGAGAAGAATTAATACCCATTCTTCTCAAACTCTTCTAAAATACTGAAGAACAGGGAATACTTTCCAACACTCTCTGTGAGGCTAATATCATACTGATACCAAAAGCTGTTAGAAACATCACCAAGAAAGAATATTACAGAACAATATATCTAATGAACATAGATGCAAAAATGCTCATGAATACTAGCAAACCAAATCCAACAATGCATCAAAAGGATCATCCATCATGACAAAGTAAGATTTATCCCAAGGATGCAAGGATGATTAAATAGATGTAAATCTATTAATGTAATGTATCGTATCAACAAGAGTAAGGAGAAAAATCATACAATCATATTAAAAGATGCAGAGAAAACTTTTGACAAGATCCAACACCCATTTGTGACTAAAAATACCTTACATAAAATGGGGACAGAAGGTACATATTTCAACTTTTGACAAGATCCAACACCCATTTGTGACTAAAAATACCTTACATAAAATGGGGACAGAAGGTACATATTTCAACATAATAAAGGTCCTGTACAACAAACCCACAGCCAACATCATAGTTAACAGTGAAAAATTGAAAGCATTTCCTCTAATGTCAGGAACAAGGCGAGACTTTCCATTCTGCTATTTAACATCATACTGGAGGTCTTAGTCAGAGCAATAAGGCAAAAAAAAAAAAAAAAAGAAATAAAAGGGATTCAAATTAGAAAGGAGGAAGTACAACTATTATTATGTGCAGATGACATGCCAAATACATTAACATGACAGGCTACAACATCAAAAAAAAACAAAAATTGCTTTCATTTTTATACACAAACAATACCCGAGGAGAAAATGAAATCAGGAAAACTGCATAATTTAAAATAGACGTAAATAGAATCGAATATTTTGGATTGTACTTAACAAAGGAGGTGAAGGTCCTGCACAATGAAAACTACGTCCTTCTTAAAAGAAATAGAGGAGGATACAAAGAGATGGAAAGACATCTCCTACTCACAGCTGAGAAGAATCAACACTGTTAAAATGGTCATCTTACCTAAAGAAAGATACAGATTTAATGCAATCTCCATTAAAATCCCATGGATTTATTTCCAGTATATAGAACAAAAAAATTGTAGGGAACAGCAAAAAACACTGAATAGCCAAGGTAATTAGGAGAAAAAAAGAATGAATTTGTAGGGATTACACTCCCAGACATCGAGCTATACTACCAAGCGACAGTGATCAAAACAGTATGGCACTGTAGTAATAACAAAGGCACAGATCAGTGGACTAGAAATTGACTCACTCACACATAGTCAGTTAATCTATGACAAAGGAGCTAAAAGAATACAATGCAGAAAGGAAAGCCTGTTCAATAAATGGTGTTGGAATAACAGGACAGCCATATTAAAAACAAATAAACAAACAAACAAACAAACAAATCTGAAGCTCTCTAACACCATTCACAAAAATTACCCCAACGTGGAATAGAGATTTGGTCGTAAGACCAGAAACGAGAAGATTCCTGGAAGACAGCATAAGAAGGCCATTCCATGACATCAGTCTTATAGAGGTCTTTGGGGACTCAACTTCATCAGTAAGAGAAACAAAACAAAAGCAAAAATAAACAACTGGAACTACATCAAACTGAAGAGTTTCTTCACAGTGAAAGAACACCACCAAAACAAAAAAGCAGCCTACTAACTGGGAGAAGATAGTTGCATTCCATATTTCTGATAAGGGCTTAATATCCAAAATATACGAAGAACTCATAAAACTCAATAACAAAAAAACAGGTAATCTAATCAAAAAATGGGAAGAGGAACTGGAAGAACATTTTTCCAAAAAGGATATACAGATGGCCAATAGGCACATGAAAAGATGTTTCTACTAGCTGGTTATCAGGGAAATGCAAATTAAAGTAACAATGAGATATCATCTTACACCCGAGAGACTGGCTATTATCTGGAAAATAACACATTTTTTTGAGGATTTGAAGAAAAGGGAACACTTTTACACTGGTGGTTGTGCAAATTGATATAACCCCTTGGAATGAAGATTCCTCAAAAATTTGAATATGAAAATCTCATATGATCCCATCATCCCATTTCTGAGTATTTACCCCAAAGATACAAAAACACAAATTAGTTGAGATTTATGCACCTCCATGTTAACTGCAGCCCTATTCACAATAGCTAAGACCTAGAAACTACCGAAGTGCCAAAGTCAGATGAATGGATCAAGGAGATGTAGTATATATACACTACAGAATACTGAACGGCCCTCAGGAGAAATGAAATCCTGCCGCTTGAATCAACATGGATGGATCTAGAGGAGGTTATGCTAAGCGAATTATGTCAACAGAAAGAGAGACCAGGTGACCTCATTCATAGGTGGAATGTGAATAGACAAAATAAGGGAACAGATGAAAGAAAATCAGCCCTTGTACACTTGCAATAGAACTGAGGTTACTATGGGAGGCAGAGTAGGAGGCAAGTGGTGTCCTCGGACTGGTCAATGGTGAAGGACACTTGGTGATTTGGTGAAGGGCAGGGTGTATTGACATATGTCTGAGGAATGGGGAAACTACATCGGGGGAACCTACACATATGTTAATTTTGATTTGTAAAAGAAGTTAATACAATACTGCCATAATGTAACATATACAACAATGCAATAAAATACAACAACACAATAAAACATGAAATACTGAAAGAGTTTTAAAAGAAAGGGGACAGGTGATTTTCCACATATTTCAGATTCAGCACATACTTCATGTCCTCAGAGAAGACTTCCTGGTCTTTCCAAGGTTAAATGTATCTACCTAAGATCTCTTTCCTAGCACTTAACATAGTCAGCTGTAATATATATATTTATATGTATATATAATATAATTTATGTAAGATATATACATAGATATAATTTGTGTGACTAGTTAACTGTCACGTTAGACGTCGTTACTCTAAGTTATTGGGGATAGGACTTATGTCAATTTTTGTTATTCCTTATACTCCTGGTGCCTCAAGGAGCACTCAAAAATATTTGACAAAGGAAGGAAAGAACGAACAAATGGACGAGTATATAAACGCATGATCCAGGCGCCACTACAAATGATCCTCCGGGGATGCATGGGGGCAGATGCCCCCCCCATGGTGTGACCAGAGGGGGCCCTCAAGAGTCTGCCCACTCACCACTGATGAGACTCCCCCACAGGAAAGTCAAAGGAACAGCTATTGGGTGAGGGCTCTGGGGCACCGAATGGGGTGTGTGTGTGGGCGGGGAGGGGGGGGGACACAAAAGGTGCGCAAGCCTTTTTGGAGGGATGCTTTCAGCTCGCTGGCCAGTCCGTGAGTGTTTTCCTGTACAAAGTGTTTCCAATTACTGTGGCACTCTGGGTATCTGGATCCATCTCCAGTGAATTCCTCTGCAGCTCCTGCCAGACATATGGGATCAATCAGCGCTCCGCGCTGGTGCGCTTGCTGCGGGAATGTTGACAGCCTGACAGACGCGGGGTTCTGGTGTCGTGGAATCTCCGAGTCTTTGGCTTGATCCCGGGAGGAGAATGAGAGGGGGAGGAGAAAGATAGAGGCAGAGATAGAGAAAGGAGAGCAGAGGGAGAGGAAGAGACAGAGGAGCGAGAGAGGAGCGGCAAGCAGGAGTTTTTTCTTGACTGCCCCCTGTCCTTCAAACATTTTACAGGCTGGGGAGAGAGGAGGAGGAGGAGGAGGGAGGAAAGAAAAAGGACGGGAGCGAGAAGGGCAGAGAGCGTGCGCCGTTCCCTCCCTAGTCCCGGCGCTGCCAAAGGAGTCTGGACAGTGTCCGCTGTCAGATAAGAGGGTGCGGAGGCCGCCCCGCGCCCCGCGCACGCCCCTCGGCGAGCCGGGCCTCCGCGCCTCCCCGCGCCCCAGCCGCCGCCTGCGCCCCGGGCCGGCCGTGGTCTCCAGCGCGATGTGGCCGCGCCTGGCCTTTTGTTGCTGGGGTCTGGCGCTCGTTTCGGGCTGGGCGACCTTTCAGCAGTTGCCCCCGTCGCGCAATTTCAGCTTTCGCCTCTTCCCCGAGCCCGCGCCCGGGGTCCCCGGGCGGCTGCTTGCGCCGCCCGCGCAGCCCACGCCCGGGGAGGACGCCGCCGGGAGCAAAGTGGAGCGGCTGGGCCAGGCGTTCCGGCGACGCGTGCGGCGGCTGCGGGAGGTCAGCGAGCGCCTGGAGCTGGTCTTCCTGGTGGACGAGTCGTCCAGCGTGGGCCAAGCCAACTTCCTCAGCGAGCTCAGGTTCGTCCGCAAGCTGCTGTCCGACTTCCCCGTGGTGCCCACGGCCACGCGCGTGGCCATCGTGACCTTCTCGTCCAAGAACAACGTGGTGCCGCGCGTCGATTACATCTCGTCCCGCCGCGCCCACCAG
Source organism: Solenodon paradoxus (assembly GCA_004363575.1). Taxonomy (NCBI): domain Eukaryota; kingdom Metazoa; phylum Chordata; class Mammalia; order Eulipotyphla; family Solenodontidae; genus Solenodon; species Solenodon paradoxus. The sequence goes on from RJWH01003437.1 coordinate 100,009, forward strand.
CACAAGTGCGCGCTGCTCAGCCGCGAGATTCCGGCCATCACCTACCGTGGCGGCGGCACCTACACCAAGGGCGCATTCCAGCAAGCCGCGGTAAGGCGCCCGCCCCTCGCGGACCCTGGTCCTCGCCACCCTCCCTTCCCGGAGCCTTCCTGCCCACCACTGCCTGCGCAGCTCTAACCCAGGCTTCAGTCTTGCACCAGCCACAGCCTCCCCAAGTCAGCGTCCTCATTCCGAAAATGAGTCCCACCTCGCCTACTATTGCTGTGGGAATCTCATGGGATGAGGGATTTTAAATGCCCAGGTAGATTTCAGGCTCCTTAAGTGGTCTTCTTCAAGGACCCACTTAGGAGGAGGTCCTGAGATGCTACCCACACTCACACTTGTAGAAAGAGACCGTGTTCCAGCTGGAGCAGGTGAGTATGGTTTGTGAAGCATCTCTGAAGGGAGGATTTGGAGTGACTGGAGTATGTCCCCGGTTCTCTTTTATGTTATATTATGCTTTGAATTTTAGATGAATTTCATTGCACACCCTTCCTGTTTTATTTTTTTCTTTGCTCTGACTCCTTTATCAGATTTTTAGCCTGTAGAAGAGGAAGTCCGTTTTAGATTATATACTCTTAGAAAATATAACTTTATCTGATTTCAAAGTAATACATAGTAGAAAATTTGGAACACATACATGTCTAACACATAATAGCATGTCATTGTGGAGTGAATGAAACAGAAAAGGAGGGGAAAATCTCTATTCCCATCCCCCTTTAAAAACTACTGTTCACATGTTGGACACATGCCCCGTTGGCACATCTGGCCATACTTTTAACTATATTGATTATCTTGTTGCTTTGTAGCCTACTCTCTTCACTTGCTGTATCGTGATTACAGTGGTCTGCATGGTTGCGTACTATTCCATTGACCGCTAGCACCGTACTTTATTTTACCAGGAACCGATTTTTGAACATTAAGTTTTTGATTAACTAAATTAGAGCAAACACAAGTCATTGTGGACTGTTTGATTACTCGTTAAGGAAGAATTTCTGTCAAGTTCCTGAACTGAGGACTATGAGCACTTATAAACTTCTTGATACATGTTGTCCAGTTTTCCCTTGGAGGGTTGTCTATACAACCTCCCACTAGTGGACTAGTCCAGCAGTTCCTTAGCCATCCATTTTTATCTTTGATAATTACCTGATCAGAATTTGTGCCCATTTTGCAATTATACTGCCTTTTTTTCTGAATTATTTGTAATTCTTTCTAGAGTCATATCAGTTCCTTTTTTATATATGTTGCAACTGTGTTTTTTAGCTCACGTTTTACTTATGTTTATTGCAATCTTGTTAGATGGATATGTACTCAAATCTCTCAAATTTTGTCCTGAGTCATTATTTGCTTTTATTCTTAGAATGCCCTTCTCATTTCTCAAATCAGAGAAATTATTTCCCACTGAATAGGTTAATCTGTTTGAAACTTATTTCAGTGTATGGTATGAAAAAGATGTACTATTTTATTTTTTTTAATGAGTAGTTAACCGGTTGTCCTAGCACGGTTTGCTTAATAGTCATTCATCCTTTTCCAATTTAATTGAATGACATTTTTATCATGTATTAAATGTTTATGGGATTTTATCTCCTCAAATTTCTATTACTCCTGTTATCTATCTATAATTTATAAACTTTGCCAAAATATTTTAACCGTTATAACTTTATATCTTTAAATCCCTTATGCTTCAAACTCTCTCTCCTTTAAAAATCAATTCTTTAAAAATCAATATGGCATTTAAATTCATTTTTCACATATTTCACAAATGAAGCAGCCAGCATTTTAATTTCAATATAGAAAATATTGAATTAAGTTGAGTATTATTTTCACTTATCATTATAATTCTTCCAATTCAAAAGTATGGTATGCCACTGATACAATTTTTATGTCCTCCAGTAAAGTTGCAGATTTTTGGAAATTAAGTCTTGCATATATTTAAAAATTTGGACCCAAATATATTCTCTTCAATATTCATATGAATGGCATATTTTCAAATTAAATTGCTCTTGATTATAGAAACATTGTTGATTTTTTAATATGTCCTGGAATCTGAATTCTTGTTGATATCTCTGCTTCATTTAAAAAATTTTCTCTTTTCAAATGTATTTTATTTTATAGGAAAATATTATAGAAAATAAAATTATCATAAATTCTTCTTGTAAATACACTGTAAAATTTTGAAACAGACACTTCTTGATTTTTTGTATTTGTCTAGGTAACAGGTATGTTTTCATACATGTATATATACATGTATAATTTTTACCCCCACAGAATCATATTGTATGTTCTCTTTTATGACCTGATTTTCTGTTTCACCATATTTTCAGTCATCTTTCCATAGTAAGAAATGCACTTCTTCTATAGTATCACTTTTTTATGGTCACATGGTATTCCACTGTAGAAAGAGCCTCCATTTTCATCTTGTAATTGCATATCATCATATATTTAGTATGTCATAAACAATACTGTATGATTAAAATTTTGCCCATGTCTCTACTAATTTCCTTAATCCAAATGCCTAAATTGGTAGGTATCCTTGCATCAAAAAGTAGGCCCATTTTTCAGATCTTTGACACATGTGTAGGTTGTTCTGTGCTGGTACCAAATTGGTACCAAATTCCATGTCCTACATGCAGTGCTTGGGTCAGGATTTAGGATGCAGCCCACACATTATGCATCCTTTGAACATTCCTTCTATTTTGTATGTGAACATAGATGGAATCCTGTTTTAAATGGTTATTTCCACAGTAGTGAGGCTGAAAACTTTTTTTCATGTTGCTCTTCTTTTTTGAATATCCTTTGAAGTACTTTGGGATTATCATCCATTTTCATTCCAGGGTGATTCTTCTTCATTTGCAACTGCTCTTTAAATTTGAATGACATTAACCCTCCAGCTAAATTAGAGTAAACACAAGTCATTGTGTGTCAAATTTTTTCCTCACATTTCACTCACCTTTTCAATGTTTATGGTGAGAGCATATATCCTTTTATCAATCTATTGAAACTATTTCTCTTTTCATGTGTGCTTTTATTTTTTTCATTGCTTATGAAGTTTGAAAAGCGTTTGCTTTTAAGAAGTGAAGTAACTCCCTAAAGATTCTGTTTGCTGAAGTAATTGCTCCAGGCAGGATTGTTTTGCAGACCCAGGTCCCTGGACCTCTGCTCCAAGTCTTCCTGAGGTCCCAATGGCTGGCCTTATTCCTGATGTCACTGACCACTCATCTTTCCCAGCTGCATCAGGGGAAAATTTGCCTTCTATCAACTCCTCTGTTTGCTTTGGCCAGGTTTGCCTGGGACCTTGGAGTTCTGTTGATCCAAAACAGTTAAATGGGTAATGAGGCGAGTACATATTGCTTGCCTCAAGACCTGCTCTGTCTTCAGCTTTCTTCTTCCAAACACTACATCCTGTCTTGGAGAATGGAGTTGCCAGCAAGGTTCCCAGTGCCTTTCTTTCGTCTGAATCCATCTGTAATCCAACAGGCAGAGACTTCTCAAAAGTTTGTGTTAACTGATTTTGTTTTCCTTTCCTCCTTTTGGTTGGACTATAAGAAGGTGCGGGAAAGGGTCAGCTGGACTCAGTCCTTGTCTAACTAGGAAACGTACATGTCTTTATTGTAACCTTTCCAAGTCTCTGACAAGCATTTTTAGAGGTAATTAAAGTAGGATATTTAAAGATATTTGGTAGATGACCAGTGATTAAAAATAGCATTACTGGAGGTTTGAATGTGATTTTTTTGCGTAGAGCATAGGCAGACATGTTTCACCACAGAATCAGCTTGAAAATGGAAAGCTTTGTAGTATGATTTCGTGGTGAAACTTACACATTTCATTATGGAAAGGGGACAGTTCATCAGATTTCTATGTATGGCGATATTAGAGTATTGTGGTCTGATCTTTAGGTGAAATTGGAAATCATGGGGACATTTTTGAGGTTGTTAATTACTTTCCCCAGAAAAATTAGTTTTTCCAACACTTTCCATTTCCACACAACTATTCAGACACAAATGCAAGCAGACCGATACACAAACACATAAGAATATATATAGCTCTTGCTTACAAGTATGCTGCTACCCCTCACCAGTCACTTTCTCTACCTTTGAAAAACCTTCAGATGTAGGATTTCCTTTACCAACATAAAATCTGCACCTATCTTTCAGCACATGTGATTCACGATGCAAAATGATAGCAGGGTCTTTTCATTTTTTTAATTCAGTGTCAAATTGTACAATTTGAGGGGGAGTACATGTCTGGATACTGTTACACTTGATTTGAAGGAATAGGCTGTAGTGTAGACCTTTTCCGCTTTAGACACAGCACTCATCAAAGAGTGCTCGGACTAGAGTAGTGAAATCAGCATTTAGCATAGATCTTTCCAGAGACACATTGAAGAGAATGGAGGAAGGATGCAGCAGCTTGAACTTCATTATGTGAAAACCTTTTTGCAAAATTAAGAGAGAGTTCTTCTTAGGTTTTCCCTTTCCTGGGAATGGGCAGTCTAACAATGACCTTTCTTCCTGTCTTTTCTTTCCATCCTGTATTTATACATTGCCTGTCTTAAACTGCATATTTTGGATTAAGTCCACTGTAAATGCAAGACAGTTCATCTCCTATGGATTTCACATCAAAAAAAAAAAAAAATGCAAAGACTCATTCTCCCTTCACTTTGGCATCTTTTATGTCCTCGTTGGTATACATTCACACCTTTACGTGGAGAGTAATCTGCCCTCCCAACCTCATGGAAAGAAAGTCCAAGTAAAACTTGGATATGTGTACGATGCCACTAGATTAAAACACTGATGAATAAAATTAGCATCACTTTGTTTTCATATACTAGACCCATTATAACCTTTTGCAACAGCCCTTCTTAAGATTCAAAAGCTGAAGGAATAAGGAAATAAGTGTTTTCCCTTCCTGTAGAAAGAAGTGGGAGGATTCATCCAACCTGCAGTGGATTTAGCTGTTCTAAATTCAGAGCATGACTTATATGTCAAAAATTGCTCTCCTTGGGGTGCCCTGTTGGAGTATTGATTCCATCAGTCGCTTCCAAGGAACCCAAGCCACATACCCCTGGTTTCATATCCCAAGTCTGGAGTAGGGGTGGGGGACAACCAATGTGAACAACTAAATAAAGATAAAATAAAAATGCTTCTTCCTCCTCTCTTCTTTGCCTGCCTGCCTGCTCTCCTTCATTCCTGCCGTCATCTTTCCTTAAAAAAAAAAAAAAAATTGCTTACTGTTGTAAAAACTAAATTATTTTTATGCTGAAAAGATATATTCCTAAATGTAATGTACTTCTGTAAATATGCTCCTTTTGTGCTTCTTAAACCTTTAAACAATTCTCATATTGCCTTGGTCTTATATAATAAATACTTTTTAAGGTTCCATCATAATGCTGGAAATGTAAATGAATGAACGAATCCTCAATTAGCACAGTAGATCCATGTCACATATTTCCCAGGCAAAAAAACAGTACCAGACTTTCTCACCTGAAGAGAAAGCAAACTATTCACAAATATTGAATTTAGAGTTCTTAATATGGCATCTGCATACATTTTATTTATTAGCTTTGTGTTTCTTTGATTGCTATTCTATGGTCTAATATTGTAGAGTCTGAGATGATATAATCCATTCTAGTTTGTCTTCTGAGCTTCCTTTTTAACTCAAAGAATTAGCTAGAAGTAGGTTTAGTGGGATATAGTAGAAAAATCTAACCACTGGCTTGAACAAGATAGGCATTTATTCACTCTGAAATTGTCTTGAGTAGACCATTCAGAGCCACTAAGATCTGTGATGCCTTCAGTGATCCAGACTCTCTCCTTTCAGCTCTGCTCCCCTAACTTCAGGCTGCCTCATGGTCTGAGCTGACGGTTAAAACTCCTCATCTCAGGGGCTCTTCCAGACCTCAGGAAGGAGGAAAGGGCAAGGATGGTCATATCACTCTATAAGGAGAATCTGCAGTAATCCACACAATACTTCCAAATACATTTCATCAGGGGAAAAAAAAATGATCTGATTCTCACCCTTTGTTTTATGGACTTTTATAAGGAAAAAGAGGATGAATGTTGTGGAAGTAATAAGTGGTCTTGCTAGAAAAGTATGTCACAGAGAGCATGTGTCTAACCAGGGAAATGTCTGAAATCCCACTTTATTTCTTCTTTACGTGGTACTGACCTGACTCAGCTCAAGATGGAAGAATCAGGTCTTGCCTAACTGAAAAATACCTTTGTCTGTATGCTAGACTATGCTTCTTTTAGTAAAACTATGCAAATTCCTGAGCAATTCATTTAAATTTTGGTAAGAGAAACATCTCGATAGTTTTCCAGAAGCCAGAAGCTTCTCAGTAATGTGGCATTCATGCACAAATGAAAGATTGTATGGGGAGTGATGGGGAAAGTGCACACTGCAGAAGAAAAGAAATGTTTTTAAGTTAGCAAACTCAAATGAACATTTCTCATGAAGACATGATTCCTCTTTTGAGTTTTCTAGAGTGAGCTCTCAGGTTAAGCGACTTCTTCATTAAAAGGAATCTCCTGCACATACCCTGGAGAGTAGTGGTTTGGTCTGCCACCTTTAGCCTGCGCAGCCCACATACATCCCAGAGTTCTGAGTTCATGTCCTGGGGCTGGGAAGGAACTACCAAGATGAATAACCAGATAAAATAAAGTGCTTCTTCTTCCTCTCTCTTCCTGCCTGCCTCTGCTTGCCTTCATTCCTGACTGCAACTTTCTTTTTAAAACATTTTCCTGTTTTGTGTTATCCTCTTTTCCTATAGTGTTATAAGACTGTTTTCTAAATCTCCTTAGGGCATATGAAGAATGAATTTCTGGCATAGTTTTCTTACAAACCAGTAACCTGCCCTGGTTTGGAAACCAGTTGTGGATAGGAAAAATAAGAGTTATTGTAGGTATGAATGTTATTAGATATGATCGTGGTTAGAAAATGAAGTCTGTAACACATTAGTGGATGTGTTTTCTTATCAGTCTTTATGAAACCATTTTAAATATTTGTCTTCTTTGCTACTTGTCTTTCTTAAGCAATTCTGTTTTATTTGATAAAGAGTTAGGTAATAATGCCTGTTTTCAAATTCCAAGTCTCTTTCTCATAGCTACAATAAATGTTAACACTATCATCATGAGGATAGATTCTTTTTTTTAATATAACACTTACATTATTATTTCTTTTGTTTATGAAACCATACTCATTTTAAGATATTGAACCCACTCCTCAAGTCTATGGGTATCACACAGGACAGTGTCCTACCACCAGAGTCCCAGTGTCTTTACCACCACACTGACCCCTCTCTCCTTTCCTCCCCTTTCCACCCACCCTGGAAGCCGTCATCTTGTGTCCTGTGAGGTATTTTTGTTTATTTGTTTCATTTCACTATATTCCATTTAGGAGTGAAATTTTCTTGTATTTGTATTTTTCTTTAGCACTTGTTTTGCTAACATGATCCCTTCCACAATTTCATATTTTAGGAGCTTCATAGAATTCCATTGAGTTTCTATACCACAGCTTCTTTATCTAGTCATCTGTTGATGGACATATGGGTTATGTCCATGTCTTGGCTATTGAAATGTGAACTGTGCTGCTATGAACATAGGGGATGCAGTTATTTTTTCCTGATTAGAGATTTTGTCTTCCCTGGGTATACTTAGGAATGCGATTGCTGGATCAAATGGTATTTCCCATCTGTATTTTTTTTGAAGCATCTCCATATTATTTTCCAGAGAGGTTATAATAATTTACATTCCCAACAATGGTGAAGGTGGGGTTCCTTTATCTCCACACCCCCTCCAACGCCTGTCATTTCTAGTTGTTTGGTTATAAGGCCATTCTTGATGGTTTGAGGTGGTATCGCACTGTGGTTTTTACTTGCGTTTCTCTAATGATGAGTGATGGGAAAAAATATTTTTCGTGTGTCTGTAGGCTATTTGTGTGTCTTCTTTGGATTCTGTCTGTTTAGTTCCTCTGCCCTTTTTTTGCATGGGTCGTTTACTTTTTGGTTGAGATGTATGAGCTCTTCGCATATTTTGGAGACTAAACTCTTATCTGATGTATGTTATGTGAATATTTTCTTGAATTCAGTAGGCTGCCTGGTGGTTTCTTTTGCTATGCAGAAGCTTTTTATTTTGATGTAGTCCAAATTACTTATTTTACTTTTGTACTTTTGCTGTAGCTGTTCTTTTACCAGAGGTGACTTTGAGGTTGAGGTCGTAGAGCATTTTCCCCACATTTTGTTCCAAGTAGTTTATGGTTTGGAGTGAACCTTTGTTTTGTATGGTGCTAATATATAAACTAGTTTCCTTGTTTGCAGATGTCTGTTCAGTTTTCCCAACACCATTTATGGAATAAACTTTCATTCTTCTATTGTATGCTCTTTGTCAAAGATGAACTGTTAGGTGTGATAGGTGTGGCTTTTTTCTGGACTTTCAGTTTCATTCCACTAATCTATATATCTGTTTCTATTCCAGTACCATGCTGTTTTAAAAAAGATCACTTTGTAGTGTAGTTTGAAGTTGGGAAGTGTGATTCCTCCCCTTTTATTCCCCCACCCCCCACCTCAGGATAGCTTTGACTATTGAGGTCTTTTGTGATTCCAAAAATACTTCAGTATTGTTTGCTCAATTTCCTTAAAAATTGCATTAAAATCTGTATATTGTTTTGGGTAGGATTTCCATTTTAGTTAATTCTTCCAGTCCATTAGCATGAAATATTCTTCCATCTCTTTGTATTTTCTATTTCTTTTGTTAAAGCCTTAGAGTTTTCATTGTAAAGGTCTGGTATTTGATTTTTTTGGTGCTATTGAGAATGGTATTTCTTTCTTAATTTCTTTTTCTCTAGTTTATTGTCTATATATAAGAACGATACTGATTTTTGAATGTTGATTTGATATCCTGCCACTTTGCTATATTATCTATTCCTTCCAGCAGTTTTTTGGTGGAGTCTTAGAACTTTTCGGGTATGGTATCATGCTATTTGCAAATAATGATAATTCTTTATGTATGTTTTCCTTTCCTTATTGCTTTGTCCAAGACTTCTAGGACTAAGATGAATAGTAGTGGTACCAGAGGTCAACCTTGGCTTGTTCCAGATCTTAGGGTAAAGGCCTTCTGTTTTTCACCATTAAGTATTATGTTGGCTATGGGTTTGTTGCATACGATTTTATTATTTTGATATATATGCCTTCTATTCCTATTTTGGTAGAGGTTTTGTTTTTAAATCATGGATGGGTGTTGAATCTTGTCTAATACTTCTTCTGTCTATTTATATGCTCATATGATTTTAATTTCTTTGTTGATATGATGTATTACATTAATTGATTTGCATATGTTGAATCATCTGTGCAAAGGATGAATTCTAATAACCGCATATGCTTTGAAATAATGATTACTACTTTGCCTCAGATAAAAAGATATCATTCAAAGCTAAGGGGAAAATGACTTTCTACAAGATTCACTGAAACATTTAAAATAAAGTTCGTAGTAAGACTGAGTCATTTGCCAGGTTAATTTACTTACTAAATTTGCTTAGTTATTCACTAGGTGAAGTACAAGTTTGATATTTTTCCAGCTGTAAGTTGTCGCTAGAGTCTACATAGTTTATTTTGAGATATGTGAATCTGATGTGCTGTTTTCTTAATTGCTGCTCAAATGTTCTTAATAACCTTAATGGTTCATTTTTCATCTATAGCCCATAGTTACAGGATATACCAGTTTCTAATGCAAAATTTAGTTTTTTAAAATACCGAAGATGTTATTTAAATGTAAATATATATATATGTGTGTGTTCCTAAATTTACATACACTTTTCACTTCTCAGATATGAACTCTTTCAAATTTTCACTAGTTCCACCTGCAAACTTACATGTATGTGTATTCAGCTCAACTGCCTTACATTTATTTATGTCACTTTCTTCCACCAAGGTATGTTTTCCGTTTTTTCTTATGTCTTCAGGATCTTCCTCTTAAAAGTCTCTTTTCGCTTACCACAGAGCACTTACAATATATGTATGTATTTAAAAAATTAGTAACATGCTTCCAGAACAATGTGGCAAGCTGTCAGTATTTTTGAAAGTCTTGAAAGTATAAACCTTAGAACTAAATTTCTCAGTGTGCCTTAGTGTCTCAGGTTTGCTAAGCCAGTGACTGAAGTGTAAGCTGTATAAAGCCCAGTGACCTGGGATCAAGACCTGGGGCTATAGGAACAAGCAAAATAAATAAGCAAAGTACTTCATTGGCATGTCCTGGACGCTTGAAGATTGATTCTCCTGGAGGCAGTTCATCAATGTCCCAGGGACCCAGGTTCACATCCTGGGGTTTAAGGCTGGGGGAGCAACCAGGGTGAAGAGCTAAATAAAGTTCTGCTTCCTCAGCTCTCTTCCTGCCTATCTGCACCTTTCTTTTAGAAAAAAGACAAGGTGTTTCCTCCTCTTCCTTTCTTCCTCTTTAAACAAAAGCTCAATTTCTCATAAAAGTAACTCAAGATATACACAAAGATTCTGATAAGGCATGCCCTATGTAGTAGTGGTTAGGTCAGCTGCTTCTGAAGGGGCAAAGTTCACATAAATCCAAAGGACCTGGGAATGTGTCCCAGGTCTGGGGAAGGCAACCAGTGTGAACAACTAAATAAAAAAAATTAAATGCCTCTTCCTCCTTTCTTCCTGCCTGCCTGCCTGTGTGTCTATTCATCTTTGTTTCTACCTGTACTTTCCTTAAAAGCAAAACCCAAAAAGCTTCCTATAAAAGAATGTTCATCCCAGCATTACTTGAAATAGGAAATATTTAAGAACACATTTACTGTGATTTGGCGGGGGGCTCACTACATGACACTTTTCTCAGCCTTTCCTGAATTCAAAATCATATGAATGTTAGTTCAACAGAGAGGGCAAAGGAAACCTCAGACATGCCCTCTCCTCCTGGTAATGGAGACAATGACTCAGGTCACAGCATCCTAACACCGAATCTCGAAATTAGATGGATTTGCCTTCCCAGGAACAAGCAGTGCAGGGCACAGGGAAGCCTATGTCTGTAAAACTTGGCAGCCATAGGCCAGAGAGAAGGGCATAGGGAGTAACTGAGGAAGCTCTCCTCTCCAGGGCAGGAATGAGCAGTGAGGATGCAGGGGAACCGAGACATGTCTTTGGTGGCTGACACTCCATACAGAAACTAGAGGCAGCAACCAGCAAGTTCTAACTTTAATAAAATAAAAACATAACCACACTATAATGTCTTATAGTCAGTAAAATCTTATTTTGAAAGATACCTTAGACCTGTATAATGTTAGCGTACAGTTCCTTCAATACAATTTAAAATACAGACAAACTAACCAAAAATAAAAAAGGTCCTTAAGAACACAGTAAATTGGCCAAGTATCATATTAAATGAGGTGAAACTCTCTGATATGTTTATCATCAGTATTTAAAATACAGGTCCAATTTGCTAAAGCATATTCAGAAAAAAAAAGAACTGCGAAGAGAACTTTTCTAAGCATTGATAGTAAATTTTCCCCTTTAAATACATCCATTTCTTCTGCATTTAAATTTTTTTTTATAATGGACATATAAGACTAGGAAGGCAAATGTTGTTTTCCTGTGTAGAGGTAAACATATCTTTGGAGCAACCAGAGACATAGCTGAGTGACTGGTCTCAAGTATAAAATTCCTTTTAAGTCTCAGTCCCTATCTAAATTTTTTATGAGAACTCTGCATTCTATCCCACTATACACTTTGCTTTAAGAATGAAAATGATGCTTTAGCTTACTATCGGGAAATTGAAATGAAACAACTCTGGTCTTTTGTAGTCCAATGTCAAGAGCTATGACATTGAGAGAGCCCAGTTTGGAAAATGGTGCTGGATCAAAAGCACTTACCCTAGAGACCCATTACTCTTTAGCTATTGCTCCTTTCTCCTAACATCATGATGGATCTTGAGCATCCAAAGTCAAATAAAAATCTTCATATGTATGAGAATGGTCATGTCATTGGTTGTCAAGATAATTGCAGGTACTGGCATAGACAGGGTGTTGAGGCCACAGATGATGGAAATAATGACTTCATTCCCTTGCCTGAAAGTCGGGAGAATATGACCCTCCTTTGGCTTTTTATGAATGGAGAAGGATACTGAACCATTGTTCTATCAGCTTCTCAGCTTCAAAGAACACTCTCAGGGAAGAAAGATGTTTTCTAACCCACGAATACTATCATGTACTTCCCCTACAAGGAGGCAGAATGGTCTCTGGGCACCAAGGAAATTTCTCAAAGAGATACAGATGCTGGTAATGGGAAGTTGGGATACAGGAATGGGGAGGGAAGGACAGTGTCTACTGTTGTAGGCAGAACGGGGACCTTAAGGAACAGCTTGCACTAACAACATTTGCATAACACCCCTGTGTGTGACTTTTCCAGGGGTAACGGAGAACCATGGAAAACAGCTGAACTTGAATCCCTTCGTTTCCCATGAAGGAAGACAGCACCGGTTGTAAAAAGTCATTGGGTGGTCTACTGGATATGGGATCCAGAAAAATAAGGAGCTAATTAGATAGGAAATCATAGGGAAACTTGGTGTATAACCCTCTGTAGCTTCTGTTGTGTAGGTGATGGCATCTGTCTCCCTCTGCTCGTTGAAGGTAAAGATCACACCTTAGTTGACTTTCTATTTGCCAAACAACCTTAAATATGGTATTTATTGTAATTTTAGAGTTCTTTAAAAGACTTACCTTTGGTTTGTTTCCTATTTTTAATTGTAGTATATCAAGGATTGTATCATGCTTCTCTGCTGTCTATCTAACTAAGCCAAGGAAAGTTATGACAACTCCTCAAAGGAATATTCAGTAGACATTTGACTTTTTAATGATAGATTATAATAATTTTAGCCAAGTCACCTCTTAGATTATTTTCCCAAGGGGGCATTGTACTGGTTGAGTAGCATCTCAAGTGTGAATCACTGCCTTTACCACCCGCACCCAACCAACCCTGCCTCTGAAGGCAAACCCCTCGGCACCTCGGGGGTAACTCCAGCCATTCAGTTCACAGGGCATGTTCAGGCAGCTGGGGTTTTGGATTCATGTCCCCTGTTTATAGCACTGTCAACACTGTCCTTTAACCACTTCCCTGATGTCTTCCTCATGACAGCACAACTTCAGATAGTTACCTTCCTGTTCTTCTGCTTGGGGCGTTATCACCTCCTTCTTGGCTTAGAGTTTTATGTTTACTAGTTACACAGCTACAGTTTTTCCTGATTCCCTCATCCCATCTTGTCAGCCTCCACAAATATACTCATTGTCTTCACTTACAGCTCTGAATGATGTAATTGGTTTGTCTACTTGATATGTTAAAGGTTCCTTTTATCAGCCATGATAATGGTAATTACTACTTGTCAGGTACCACTCTAAGCGATTTCCTCCTATGAATTCATTAAATGCTTGTGCCAGAAAAAAACTCTTCAGTTAGCTTACTGTTATTATCCCTGAAGTTCAGGTACAAAGGATGTGAGTAACTTGACCAAAGTTGTTCTGCCGGTAAGCTAAGCTGCCAAAATTAAATCTAGACAGTGTGGTGACACTTCTTCTGTACTAAGTTGACAGACGGTCTAGTAGGTACAAGACCTGCTGATACGTATTCACCAGCGAAGGTCGTTGTGAAGAGGTCAAGGTTGAGAAGGCAACCACGAGGGAGACTTAGGTCTGTGGATGACCAAGAGAAGACCAAGTGGAGAGACATAGGACAAGTGGAGTGAATATTGGAGGACTCTGTTTTGAAGGGATACTCTTTAATGTGCATGATAACCACAAATGATCATTCTTATCCACTCTCACTTTGCCGTCATTCATTCCAGGAAATTGGCTCTCAGATGCCATTTTCATAGCCTATAACCCTGTTGACTAGTATCTCCCACCCAGAATCTTAACAGATATCTCACAATCATTGCACATGAAGCAGAGGGAGAGCGTATCTCGTATTTGTAACACATCGGCCTCTATTCTCTTCATTTCTCTAGTTTTCTGAATTCTTCAATTTCCTTAATCCATTGTAATTTCACACCCTTTATTAAACTAAAAGCATGACTCAAACAAAAGTCATTTTTTTAAAATCCTAGATGCATCTACTATCAATTTCAAAATATATAGCTTAAATGTAACTTTATAATTCACATGTCAACCTCAATATAAAGTGTGCTCTTTTCAATCTAGTACTCTCATTATTCTCCAGCAACATAATATTCCTGTTTTCATCATATGCCATTCCATTTCACAAAAAGAAAAAAAAATCTTCCTTAAGAGTATTTTAATGGTTTCTTCAGTTAAAAAGAAAACCAGCTAATTTTTGTAATCAGCTCCATGATCATCAGTGCTTAGAAAAAAAACTTTCTCCAAGTAATTTATGCAATGACCTAGATACATTTATATATCCAATGCAGAGTTAAGGAACATTATCACTGTTTATCAATTAAATTCCAAGAATTGTTGAAACCGCTGGACTGCTTTATGCTTGAAGTAATTTTTAAAGTCAGCACCTTTGCTGCACTCTGGTGGAGTCGAGGTTCAGCGAGTCCACATATATCCCAGGGACTCAGGTTTGCATCTGGGGCTGCGAACAACCAAAACAAACAACTTAATGCAAATAAATAAAATGCTTCTCCATTCTCTCTCTGCCTGCCTGCCTGACTCTGTTCTTCATTCCTGCTGTAATTTTCCTTTAAAAACAAAAAGTTGACAAGTTTGAATGATAATCCTATGTAAATAATACTGCTGTCATTGAGTGGTACCTTGAGTGTGTGTGTGTATAATAAATATGTGCGTGTATATATATATATATATATATATATATAATAAGTATTCTAATCTATGCAAATTAAATGCTAAATTATTTGGGGTATATTTTCAGTGTCTTTAAGTATTAAACACATTTAATCCATTAATACAAACTAAATTAAAAAAAAAGCAAAATTAAAAAATAAACACAAGACAAAATTCCAAGTGTCACTTTATTTGAGATACTAATAAATGTCACAATTAAATTTTGTTTAAGTTTTGTTAGGATTGCTCTAACAAGTAAGATGCACAGTAGTTCATGAACTTAAAATTCCCTCTCAGTCTCTATACTGTTAAACCCTTCCAGTGACAGTGCATTTGATTTGAACTGACTTTTTGAAGTCTTTCAGAGGTGGGTTATTTCTTAAACCCAGATATCTATGATTTAATAGTTGGATTTCTGTGTTTTTCATTTATTCTAAACACCTAGACCTTTCTTTTATAGCTACTATTAAGAAAACATTATTTCTTTCCCGACATCTTTGAACCATAAATAACACATTTCTACTTACTTAGTAATATTTTTACACTTGAATTCTCCCAATCTCTACACCATGTTTCCTGGTATTTGATGCTTTTTTTGGAAGGACAATTGGTCTTCCAAATAAGAAATTTGGAAAATTAAATTGAATTTTGAAATTACATTTCCAAAACAAATTGTCTACTGGGTAACTCTGAGCATAACAATGAATTATTTTCTTTGTATTTCATTTCTTCTGTAGTCCCTTCACTCGACAAGCATTTTCAGTAAGACTCACATCCATCTTCCTCGTCAGTCCTTTGCCTACATATGGGGTTGTCCTTTTCTGTTTGGATTGAAAGTGGCAATCTAGAAGTTGAGAATTGAGATGGAGTATTTAATACTTTCTCCTGGGAATTTGGACTTGAGCTGAGAGAATAGTTTTTTATTTATTTTTGTGTTTTGTCAGTAAGTTGGGAATACAGAGTTCAGATTGTGCATAGAGAAACTGAGGAAACCTGTCCAAGTAAGGAGGGGTGAATGAAGATTTGCATATTACAGTGGAGACCAGATACTAAGTGGCCTCAGAAGGAAAAAGATGGCGGACTAGAGGGAGGAGCTTGGTTCCTGCAGCTTGGTTGTTCTGTCCCAGTCCTTAAATGGACCCTGTTCCTTTCCTTGCTCTTGAACTTGGAGGAACTTTTCTACATGCTTTGAGTAAAGCCCCCATTTTGCTTAAGCTCACTGAGAAGAATCCAGTCTTTACTGATAGCCAAGTACAATTAAGAGATCTTCCAAAATTATTTTACATTGAAACTGTAAATACCTTTGATTCAAAGGTAACCAATTTGGTTAAAGCAGTCAGTTGTGTGGTGAAGGGTAGAACTGGCCTGTTGGTAAACTTAGTGTATTATATACAGATGTTGGTTTACTTTAAACCTGTATGTGATGATGTAATGTTCCTTCAATAAAATTTAAAAAGAAGGGTAATCATTAAAAGTTTAGACTAACCATTTATTTGCAGTGTTTTTCAAAAAAATTTTGCTTCTTTTTCTTATTTTGGAAATAATATACCCCTAAGTGAGTTTTAGATAAGACAGGAAAATATAGTGATTGTTATAGTTTCATCTCATTCTTTTTACATACATATGTGAATATACATGTATTTATATACACATAAATGATAAAAGCACATGACCTCATTTTTGGAGCTGCATAATGAAAATTTTCCCATACAATAACATTTTCCTAAAATTTCCTTTCAAATATATTTCATCATGAAAATGTTACCATGATTGAATTTTTAAATCTACTAGTGAAATTGGTCAGTTGTTACTGTAAAATAATTCTAGTTAAAATAATTACTTTGGTGCTAAACTCTTTCTCAGTATCTCACAATGTTTTCATTCCATTTTATTCTCTATTCATTTGAAATATGAATAATTTTTATTAGATTTATTTCTACTTTTTGCCTCATTATCTTAGATTTTCTAGAAAGAAGTGATAGGACATTCTTGCCTTGTTCCTAAATGTAATGAGACTATTTCAAGCATGTTTTTGATCATTGACTTATGAAAGTTCTCTTTGTCATGTTAAGTAAGTTCTTCTATATTCCTTGCACAAATCATTTGTAAAATCATAAAATGATGTCCAAATATCATTTGAGATGATCTTACTTTCTTCTTTGATCTTTTGATGTCAGACATATGAATAGATTCTCTATTTCATTTCTTATATCATCTCTTTTATCACTTAATTGTATTTTTGACATGTCAACCCTTTTTAGAGATTTATTCATATCAATAGTAGTAGTAGAGTTGAATTTGATTTTGAATGTTTTGTAGTAAATTAGCAATTGAAGGGTGTTCAATTATTTAGCCATCTTTCATTTTCATTTGGATTTTGATGACTTTAGTTTTTGCTATCCAGATTTTTAAAAATTTTCTGTGTTTATAGAATGGATGGTGGAATTAGACATTATTAGAACTTGGTCTTGTGCATGTTTATCGTGTTGTTTTTTACAGTCTGAATTAAGTCTGCTACTCATCAACCCCTGTGTGTGCCATTTCCTAATTTGATATACTGCCCCTGTGGGTCCATTTCAAAGTGATTTGTGTCCATATTTAATAACTAAAACATGTATGTGGGTGGAAAAACTCTGTGGCCATAAATCCAAGATTAAATTCTTTTGACCCTCTGGTTCTTAAGTGATTTGACCAGACTGTAATAAATAGCCTAAATGATACTTGAGTCAATATTTTTGTCTTTCTAGAATTTCAATCTTTGAATACTTAAATGAGACATACTAATTATGATTAGTTTGTCATAATTTATAATTTTGCCATTGTTTTGCTTTTTGTTCTGTTTTCTTAAAAGGTCTATTGTATCATTAGTGTAATTAAAATTTCCTAGCACAGTGCCTGGCATGTATTAGAGGCTAGCTACAGATTTGGTAAAATGAGTTTAAATATGATATTGTAAGTTTTCATTTCACAATTGCACAAGAGATGTACAATAGTATTAGAACAATAGTATTTGGCCTACATACATTAGATTATTCTGCATTTTGGCTATGTAGCTAGTGAAAATATAAGCGTTTAATTTTTTATCCACTTCTGTCATGAGTGCTTTTTGCTCTTTAGTAGAGTGAAAATATAAGAGTTAACCCTTGCCATAGAGTATCTGACAATCTAGCTTGGGATAGAGCCAGCTCTATAAGCACTAACTCTTGTTATGATGGAATGTAGTGGGGCAGTGAGGTAAATTTAATGTTTTCCGTATATCAGGAGAATCTGGGAAAATTTCAAAGAGGAGATGACCTTTGAAGAACTGGTGAAAGTAGAGATAGACATATTGTGTGATAAGAAAGAGTTGCTAAGAATTTTCAAACAAAGCAAACACAAGGAAAGCATAGTTTGTTCCAAAATCTCCAGAGTGGTGTCACACTGAGAGAGGGTGAGAGGTCGGTTGGAGAAGTAGGCAGCCACCAGCGCTAAGATAGGGCATGTGACTGCAAGTATTATTTAGGATGCACTAGTAAAAGGATAAAGAAATTATGACAGGGGAAAAATAAAGGAAGTTTTAAAATATGATTGGATCAGCATTTCAGAAAGATAACTCTGAAGAAGGGCGGCTTCTGCAATAGATGCTTAATACAGATAGTTCAACAGTCCAGTACCTGAATCAAGGATGGGGCAATAGGCTTGTGATGTAGGTAGTTATGTCAGAGGTGAAATGCATAGGCTGTATGGTTACTAAAGGTAACAGATCGGAAAGAAGGTATTGTGAATTACTCCTAGATCGCAGATGTATGGTGTTAAGATGCCACTTGTTATATATCTTGCAAAAGAAGGAGGAAATCATGTGCATGGGAAGGATATGTTAAATTTGAGAGTTGAGAAGCATATTCAGACAGAATTGTCCACTGGAACTTTACATTGAGAGTTGAGGAGTTTAATTTGACATAGATTCAGGCATCTGTAGGAGAAACAGATCTCTGAGTTCACATGACATTCCCCAGAGCAAGAATAGACAAGATGGAAAGAGAGAAAAATTTAGAAATGATGTAGCTTACTATATAGAAGTAAATAAAAATCCCTGAACATACTACCAGGAGTCGACATATATATATATATATATATATATATATATATATATAGTCAGTTATACTCAACATAGACATGCACATGTAGACATGCTTATGCAACATACATGTATACGCGTGTTAATAAAATCATTGCTACCTACTTTTTAATATTTGACATTATTCAACATCGTTGTAATTATAGTATGTGGTTGCTCTGTTATTCATTTAATAACCTATTCTTAAAATTTACTATCTTTCTGTTTTTTATTATTGCAAACTATTCCGGGATGCACATTCTTTTGATCACTTTGTGTGTGTATCCATGGTTATTTCCTTAAGAGAATATTATAAATAGAATTTAAGGTCAAATTGTGTGAAATTTTGAAGGCTTTGGTCACTTCGTCAAACTCTACTCCAAATAATATTCATCCAGGTGGCGTTCCCAATGGAATACATGTTTCCTCAGGTACCTTGTAATGTTTAGATTGAAAAACTCTATCATTCGAGAGGAGGTGAACAAAGTAGTATTTTGACTATTACCTCACATTACTTTGGTGATTAATGAAGTTAAATCCTTTTCACATCTTCTGAAAAAGTTGCTTTTTGTGGTTTTCATTTTGTTTGATCAAAACACTTAAGTTTCTGTCACTTTCTTCCTTTTCCCTCAGAGACATACAGAAGTTCTTTTTATTTTTAAGAACTTAATACTTTGTGATCAGAATAATGTATGCACACTGGCTAGTTTATTTCTAATTTTGATTTTTAGAAGACTCAGGTGCTTTAAGAAGTTCAAAGCTTAGAGTTATTTGTTTTCGTGCCTTGGTAGGAAATTTCAAAATGATATTAAATAATAAAATTCTTATCGATTTGCTCCTTATCTAAGGAAATATACTGCTTTTTCACAATTAAGCCTGATCCGTGTTTTACTTTAGACAGATGATCTATCATATTATTGGGCTAACATTTCTTCCTAG
Source organism: Solenodon paradoxus (assembly GCA_004363575.1). Classification (NCBI taxonomy): domain Eukaryota; kingdom Metazoa; phylum Chordata; class Mammalia; order Eulipotyphla; family Solenodontidae; genus Solenodon; species Solenodon paradoxus. The sequence continues at coordinate 119,876 of RJWH01003437.1, forward strand.
TTTCTTTATTCAAAAGGGCAGAGTTTCATTTTATTGAGCTCCTTTTTAGCATTTTGGATTATTATTGTCTTTTAACTGGGACAATTACTGTGCTATAGTACAGCAAAAGCTTACTAATTTTGTATTGTTTTCTTATTAAATCCCTCTCTTCCTACACATGTCTGTTCTTAGCTTAGTTTATTTTCTCTCTATGGCTTTCAGTTCTTGTTTTCATAGAGGCTATAATGTTCTAAATCCTAGTGTTAAAATACATCTATCCATCCACCCACCCATCCATCCAATATCCATCCAGCCATCATCTATCCATCCATCCGTTGGAGTGTTGTGGGCATCATTCCATTGTACTTATTTTCTTATCTAAATGTTAAATTATGCGTTCTTCTCCATCTTCAAATTGACTTTGCAGTTCTTGGGTTTACAGCATATTTTCATGGGCCTCTTCTAGACATTCTTTGTGTGTACCCCACCCTCACCTTGGGAGGAGCATATATGTCTTGACCTGTGCTGTCCAATATTTTATCCACTAACCAGATGTGGTCATTCAATCTTAAAAATTAAATAAAAATTTAAATTCTGTGTATCAGTTGCAATAGCCTTGCTTCAAGTTTCAGTAGCTACCTGTGGCTAGTGGCTTCTGAACTGAGTGGGACAGGTGACATGTCAGCCATCACAGGAAACTCTCTTGGGCAGTGCTGATCTAGATTCTCCGTTTTCAGACACAGGACGTATCTTATTTTTAATCCTCTTTACTCATCACTTGGGTAGGCTATCGGTTTGTTATAATAGTAGTAATAACCATAACAAATAGTGTAGTATTGCAACATGCATTTTATTCAGTTGTTTATTGTTAAAACACTGTGACTGGATAGGCTTCTTCACTCATCAATGTGGGGGGAAGAAAGGGGGAAAACCCTCTATCTAGGTTCCTTGAAATTTTTCTGCTAAATAAAATTAAGATAGAAGATAGATTTTGATAAAGTACAAGAATTCTCTATGAAGAACAGAACTAAAACCTAGAATGCCTTTGTTTTGTGCATTTCACATATGTAAATAAAATACTGAAATGGAGATTAGAAAAGAAGGGATAAACAGCAAACTGCAATGAAAGCACAAGTAGAAGGAAGAGAAACAGGACTGTGTTAACATCCAAACAAGTGACATGAAAGTAAAGCTTGAAGCCTCCTACCAAATTCAGAAAGAAGTAGATGGGATACAAGTGTAAAAAGAATAGAATCTATGAAATCCGGAAAAATAATAAAACAAAAAACAACTTCTTCTCTTAGAAATAATGTCCAAAAATATCAAATACTAAACATTTCTTGAAGGGTATTTGAGTACTCAAAGCACACAGATGAGCTGAATACAAGTTTGGTCAAATTTTAGAATGCGATGGGTGAAGAAAGTATTTTAAGTAGCTTATGGTGTTGGTGCTGAATGTTCAGTAACAGGGAAAAATACATAGTGTGAAACATGTCAAAATACTGATAATTTACCCACTTCCCCAGGGGAAGGGTGACTGCAGTTGTCACACCAGGTATCAGTTCATAGAATCAAATTCTTTAAAAGATGACTTACGAATTTGTCTAGTTAGTGTCTGAGTCACAGTTGACTGAGGGCAGTGGATAATTGCACGTGTGACTGAGTTCATGGGGCCCAAGGACAAATAGTGTCCCCACGTGAGAGTCATTGTGACCTCTCTTTCTTTCAAGACCCTTTTTCAAAGCAATTCCCTTGTGACCTGACTTGGGAAGGGGAGGTGGAGATTTCAGTCTTGTGTAACAGTGTTGGATCTTGGGTTTTAGAACAATGTTACACAATCCTGCATTTTTATCATTCTTAGGACTAATGCTGGACAAGGGAGCTTACTTCTCTGTCTGATATTTATACAAGCTAGTCAGAGACTTGATAGAATACAGATGGTGATAACTTCTGCCATGCAAAGTCCATGGTGAGCTTTCCTTTGGCAGCTAAGGGTTTGCCTCAATTAATGTTCCGAACCCCAAAGTTCTATTTCTGAAGTGCCTTACGGAATATAGCAGATGATGTAAACTATTTCAGGAACGCTAAAAAGAGAATCAGGTTCTGGGCCTCTACCACATTCCACACACATTACTAAGGATCTATTTACTTCTTAGGTCTGTGGGGTGAAAAATGTTTTTATTGAATTTGTTATGCTTTTATTTAAGTACAATGAAGCCCAAGAGTTGTGGGGAGGAGGGTAAATTATTTTCCATAAATCATCCTCTCCTCTGTCTTTAAATTGCATTCCAAACCCACATCTTGTGTAATTCTTTGCTTGGAATACTAGTCCTGTTATGCTCCTTACTATTTTTAAGCTTAATATGTTGTCTTACTGACAGAGATGATGGTTCCTGTAAATACTCATCAATTCTTTGAAAAACAGAAGAAAGACTAACGGAATCTTAGTGGGAAATGTGTGTGTCATGAGTAGTATGGAAAGAAATCTCTGTTAAATCAGCCTGTATGGTAAGGGATATGATTGGCATTAACAAAGATTAATATTACAAGATAGTGCTTTTTCATGTAAGAAGGATAATAAAGGCACAAAAGAAAATGTTATCTAGTTTTTACAAAACTGAAAAATGCTTTACACATGTGCACATGCGCGGATTCTATACATTCCTACTGCTAATGCACTTTGTACCATTCGTTAACAGATCAGAAGACTTTTCCCCTGAGGGAGTAAATGAAAAAAATGTGTGCATGCTTCAGTCCATTCTAATTATTGTTTATACTGATAGGTCTGTTCACTAGCGTGTATACTAACTGAAAATCAGAAAATAATGATGCATATATGTGCACATTATATTTATCATACTTGATGCATTTACATCTACTCCATTTATTTTCATGGATACTGAAACTGTCCTTTATTTGGATAGAAGGTGCTTCTTCTCTTTGGTTTCTTATTCTCTTTACATGCTTTTCGTAGTCTTTAAAAGCTTCTTTACTTTCTGTCATGACTGGATGTTCCAAGCTCATTTTGTGTATTTCTTGAGCTAAGCCTGAAATCAATCACTTTTTCAGGATTCTCGGTTCCTTTAAGTTGGAAATGGTTTTAAGGACTGTGATCAGATTTGTAAGGATGATCATTTCTACCATTGCTTGTCCTTGAGTTTGTCTTTTTTTTTTCAAATTTATTTTTATCATTTTATCTTTGAAATAGATTCCTAGAAACAGGATTACTGGATAAAATGACTAGCTACAAAAAAAAAAAAAAAAAAAAAAAACCATGAGAATTTGATGAGCTCTCAAGGTCAACTGGAAGAGAGGTTTCAAGGTTAACCAGAAACATTTACAAAGAGGAAAGAAGGAATATTAAGCTTTCTTACTAGATATGAAAAAATTCAGGAGAATTCTGATAGCCCTTTGGCCAAGAATAGCAAGACTATATCTCAAGGCCAAGAACAGAGAGACTATAACTAGGGAAAAAATAGATCAGTTAGATTTGAGGAAAATAGTTTATCAAACTGAATAAAATTAAGAATAATCTCTGCTTCATACCAAAGACAAAGAGGAATATGGATAGGCACACCCTGGTGGAGCAGCAGTTATGTCAATCGCCTCTGAAGGAGCACAGGCCGCATATCCCTGGGTTCAAGTCCCGGGTCCAGGGCAAACAACTAGTATAAACAACTAAATGGAAATAAAATAAAAATTCTTCTTTCCCTCAAAAAAAAAAAGGAATATGGATAACTTTTTTTAAATGAAAGCACTAGAGCAAAGTGGGAATATTTTAATAAACTTGGAGTGGGGAAACTTTCTAAAGCAATATACAAGAGATAAAGATGATTGCAATTTTTTTTTTTTGCCTGAGCAACTGCATGAATTGCTGTTATATGGATTAGTCTTTATTGAGATATGTTTATTGAATGTTTATGCCACATACTGTTCTTCTGGTAATTGAAGAATTGGAAAAATAGACAAAAAAATACCTGCCTCTACACAAACTCTTTTTGCGGGGAGATCAGGCTTCTGTTTGAAGCTGTCTTTGGCTTTTCACCTTTGAATATCTCTGAACTGTGCTGCAAAAGGGCTGAAAGGAGTGACCCTCTTCTTTCCCATTCCTGACCTTCACCTCAAGCCCGGTCTCTTCCTCTAGATAAAGTGCAGATGACAGGGTTCCAAAAGATTTTTTTCTACTCTCCTCCCGAGATATCAAAAGATTGTATCAGAAAGAGAAACTGTGTATAAAAGAATATTTCACTCTATCTGCTGATTAATATTTTTTTAAAAACTTAATTATTTTCCCAATATTAAAATGCAGTTTCTATTCTGAGGTCCCAATCCATTTGGTAACAGAAAACCTCATCTAGGTATTTTTAAGCAAAATCAAATTCAGAAATTGCTCAAATGCTTCTTTTTTGAAAATGGAGTCACATTGAGGGATTTTTTTCCCTCTTCCCTTCCTATCTATCATTGAGTCAGAGCTTTGAGTGTTCTTCAAAGCTACCCCGGTGGAGGGAATATTTGCCTCTCAGCTCTGACGTGTGTAGGTCCATTTTTTGGAATTGTCTCATCAGTGGTCATGCTGGCTATCATTGGCCATCTATATGGAGGTATATCAGCTTTGTTGCCTTTGGTGAAGCTATCTCCTGCAGCTTTCAAGATTTCTCCTATCTGTATTCCCTGATGGAAACATATCTATGTCTGATTTTTTGGTTCACACAGTCCATGATGTCTTCCACTGCCACACCCTTGACATTCACCATTTCTCTCTCTCTCTCTCTCCTCTCTCCTGTAACTTCCCACATAGTCATGCTCTATTATCCCATGTTATTGCGGAATGGCACTTCTGTAGGACTTGCAGCCACCACAGATAGCCAGTTGGAAAGAGGACCCATGGATCATTTTATGTAAAGTGTTGTTAGTGATTGATTCTTCTACGGCCGAGTTGGGGCTGTGGAAGGGTCGATGTAGTGTACATATCCTCACAGCAACATCTCTCATCTTCCTCTAACTCTTCCTCTCCTCAGAGATTCTTTTCTTGTCTGGATTGAGGAATTATTTCACACTTACCAAATATTCATCCTAAATCTTCCTGCCTTCCATCAAGAAGACAGCTTTTTAAACATTAAGAGTCAAGAATTTTGAAATGATTGATGGGTGTATATATTTGGGAAATGTCTCTGTTAATATCTCATGTTGTTATACCACCCATACCTGCCTTAAGCATGTCTTCTGTGTGTTCCCAACAGCACTATTTCTTTCCCGTTATCATTTGGTTTTGGACGACTGGAATGAAGTGTTTGAATACCTGTTCTCAAATGTTGGTTTTCCAGATGTCCTCTAAAGTAGTTTTTAGGTTAATTGTCTTTAAATTCATGTTTAAAAACTTAAGCTCACAACAACTAAAAATTGGTAAAAGTTATTGAATGAGAATGGATACCTATTGCTTATATGCTAATGAAGAATGCTTTCTATAGACACGGAGAGAATCTCACTTTGATAGTTGAGTCTGTCCCATAAAGTGAATAAAGCAGTTATTTTTTTCAATCATGTCACCATTTAACTTTAATGAAAGAATTGTAATTGTTGCTCTTTCTGACTGCCTTCTAAATGTAGTATTTCTTGAATAATTGGCTAATAAACATTGAATTCCTTCTAATTGCTTACTAGAAAATATAACCTGGGCCTTTCCACGAATTTCTAAATGAAAAGCAACAACAGCAAACTTAATTATAATATAAGATTCATCACAGGATTTCTTGAGTCTTTATAGTTTGATGCTCAAGGCACCAATGGCAGTAAATAGATGACTTTTGTTCTTTTTTAAAAATTTTCTTCTCTCTTTAAGGAATAGAATATAACTTATAAAACATAACTCACTTGTCCTAAAATAATAAGCCCAAGTGTGAGATTGAGTGAGGCAGTATTTTCTCATGAAGATAGGATACCACCAAGACCAGCTGAATTTATGCTAATACTGGGTGGTCCAAAAAAGATGAAATATTGAATCAATTCTATAATTTTGAAGGAGTAGTGGAAAAACAAATATCGGAAGCCATTATTAACTTTGGAAAAGACATTCTTTTAAATTTTCATCTAGTTTGGCTTTTAGAGTATGAGCATGAAGTAGTTCAGATAATAGATAATGGAGGGATGGACGGACAGACAGACAGATATAGTTAGAAACAAATGCATAGGGGCTTGCCTTTGGTTCCTATTTTAAGAGCCTGAAAAAATCGTTTAGTAATAAATGATAATACTAATAAAAAAATCATTCCATAAACATCTGTTGCTCTTCATTCCAAGCTGCCTGGCAAGGCTGCTGCTGCTGCTGCTGCTACTTTCTAAATGCCCTTGAGATCTTTGTGTTCTGTGCAGAGACCCTTGTGGACTCTAGTCTGTGCCTGTTTCTGTTTTGCTAATCAATGTTCGTCGCTCTTGTGAAATGTTAGCGATTTTCTCAAATACTCTTACCTAGGAAGTGTGTCAACCCAATACAAACTAGAGTAACTTTCCTGATTTCATTGCAGCAAATTCTTCAACATTCAAGAGAAAACGCAACAAAAGTTATATTTCTCATTACTGATGGATATTCCAATGGGGGAGATCCTAGACCAACTGCAGCTTCGCTAAGAGACTTTGGAGTGGAGATCTTTACTTTTGGCATATGGCAAGGAAATATTCGAGAACTAAATGACATGGCTTCCAACCCAAAGGAGGAGCACTGCTTCCTGCTCCACAGTTTTGAAGAATTTGAGGCTTTAGCTCGACGGGCATTGCATGAAGGTAATGAAAACCTCATGGCATAACATGGCACCTTTAAATGGAGTTCCCTCTTGCTTTACTATATGAACCCACCAGAGAGTAACACCAAGTTCTACAAAGGTCTTCCCTGGACTTGATGCCCATGTGTCCTTTGTGTATTATGTTGTGTTGAACTTCATTAATAGAGATGACATGGTGTTCTGATCTTACCACAAGTCCATTTGTTTTGTTTTGTTTTACAACTGTGATAAGTTTTCACTGAAATATCCGCATGCTCCCCCCTGATAGTGTTAGAATCAGTGGAATGACTGTCAGTGTGTTTTGAGGCCACACACAGAGTAGGAAACCTTTATGTAGATCTCATTTCCAGTTATCTGGAAAGATGAAGTAAACATTTAGAGGCACATATAGTGAACTCCCTGGAATGTTTCTAGAAATACATGTAAAGATAGAGGGGCAATAAATACTTAGCACATACTTTTTGACCTGACAGTGTGAAGATAAGTATGCTTATGTATATGCAGCATTGACTGCCACAGGGAAAAGAATCACTAAATCCATTCCTTAGAGTTCTTTGATGGATAAGTCATGAAAATTCAAAGTTTTAAGCAATTAGTGATGTTCATATTAAGTGGGTCAGCTCAATTGTAGTTTCGAAGGAAGAGATTAGAGCTGGATCTCAGGCTAGCTCTGAATACCACAAAAAAATCCCAATTAGTCACTTGATGGTAACTTTTGTACTTTTTAGGTTTCTTGTTAATAGACTAAGGAATGAGAATAGTACTACTTCAAAGGATTGTTATAGGATAAAATTGATTAATGCATATAAGTGATTAAAAAAATTACTGAGGGCATATTAGATTAAGCCCTCAGTGCTGTCCCCTGTTATTATATCCCTAGGCGATTTATCTAATATCTAGGAGCTTCAGTTTCCCCTACTTTTAAAATGGATATTATAGGGACAGTATAGTTTTGTGAGGAGGAATAAATAAAATATTTAAATGTCACCTAATATGGTGTTCAGCAAATGGCAGAATTTCAGTAACTGGGTTTTCTTCCTTTTATACTTTTCTCAGGAGAAATGCCTATTGAGTGGAAAGACAGTGATTGAGTTACTAGATAGAATTATAAAGTTATGGGTTTTTTCACTATATTGTAAAGGAGCAGTGTCTAGTCCTACCACTACGGAATAGTCTTGTAGGACTGGGATTTTCTGCCCAAATGTGAATTGACACAGGGACTGAATGGAACAGAACTTTTAAGGAAGGATTTTAATACTTTATCACAACAGGATTTTGGAAGGCATCACTTTGATTTTAATATACTAATATTAGGAATGCATAGTACTCTGATTAAGCTTAGTTACCATGAAGTCAAAGGAAAACAAGCCTCATTGGCCCTGCCTCCATGGTGTCTCCATGAAGCTACTTAAAATTGGGATGGGTCCATTTTCAGTCTCAAGACTGCCCGTCTTTCTGGCCATTATGTTACTGAGCAGTGATTTTCTGCATATGTAACTCATTCACTTATCACTCTCCCAGACCTGAATGCCCATGCACCTCTCTTCATAGCTAGGTAGTTCTTGCTCCCTAAGTCGGTCTACTGCCAACCACACCTGTGCTCTGATATCTCAGGGCTGGCTAGCTTCTCAGGTTGCAGATCTTTTAGCTGCACCACAGTCTGTTCGATAGAGCTTTAATAGGGTGCTAGGTTGTACTAGTTTCTTTTCCTTGGGCTAGATTTATCTCTTTTATTTGCCCTTATATGTCATTCAGAGTCTTAATGTGTAGAGACAGATATCCCATAATTAATGTCGCCACCACTCTGCTTTCTAGGTATTTGGTTGCAGCCTGTATGCCTTGCTGAAACTCGTAGTTCTAAGTTCTATGAGGGGTTCATCATTACATTTGGGCCTGGCACCAGGGATCTAGTACTGGAATTTAGGCTAAGGATTTTGAACTTCAACAGGGTAAATGAGACTTACTATTTGATATTCATTCTTAATCAATCATAGTCAACCTTAGCCTGCCCTGCAAAGTCACTTTCTGAACAGCTTTGTCTGAGGTGTTGAATTCTCAACATACCTCACTTCAGAGCATGACTCGAGTAATTAATATGGTCTCCATATACAACATAGAACATATGATAATAAATTTACAATTGAAAGAAATCAGATCCTAGTTCTGTTATTCAACTTGTGTGGTGCTGTCTTTAGTCAAATAACAATAGAGGTGATGGTATTTATTCTTTAATCAGAAGTTCACAATCAACACCATTATGCAGCAGTCAGGATTATAGTTTAATATTTTTAATTTGAATAATGCTTTTGAAAATCTAGTTATTACTGCCTGACCTTCTGCTAATGCAGGGGACCGCTGCTGGTGTGGAAATCAGGTCAGTGACCTGTAGAACCAACTGTCTGGCTTCTTCCTACCACTGGAGATCCTCACTCAAGTACTTAATTTCTGCCTGACCCTGCATGACCCCAGGAAATTATAGTGCATTCCCAGACTGAAATAACTTAACTGGCTGAAACAAATCCCCTAGCACAAATAACGCACATTCATATTTGGGTGGGAGTGGGGAGCAGTTGGGAATTAGATGGATATGAAAAGCTATTTTCTCCAGCTTGCACTTACATTTCAGTAACTAGAACATGTAGCTTTCAATTGTGAATTCATTTTTTATTAAACTCTGTCATATGTTACTGCTAGATCTGCCTTCTGGGAGTTTTATTCAAGAGGATATGTCCCATTGCTCATATTTGTGTGAAGCTGGCAAAGACTGCTGTGACCAAATGGCAAGCTGCAAATGTGGGACACACACAGGTCAATTTGAATGCATCTGCGAGAAGGGCTATTATGGAAAAGGTCTACAGTATGAGTGCTCAGGTGAGTCTCCGTCTGTGTGTTGCTAAATGTATCAGTTATCTGTTGCTATGTAACAACTGATGGCAACCCTCAGTGACTTTAAAACAGTAAGTGCTTATGGCCTGTCAATCAGATGGGGAACTCTTTTGGTCTCATGCCTTATCCTTGGTTCTGAGTTTGGTGGGCACCCCTTCCAATCTAGTTGGATTCTCTTATCTGTTTTGGGATTAACTGGCCTTTGATCTAAAGTGGCCTTTTCTAGGACAGCCCTGCTGTCCTTTGAGTGACTTCTCTATCAGGTCGGCTTGGGTTTGTTTACATGATGGTGGCAGAATTCCAAGAGGAAGAATGGAAGCTTGCCCGACTTCTTGAAGCCGAGATTCAGAACTGAGAAGGGAGAGATTCAGGGTCTTTTATTTGTAATTAGTTGGTATTCAAATCTGTCCTTTGGCACCTAAACAAAATTATGCCTCGGTCTCTTAATGAGATTAAATCCAGTGGGATTCCGGCCTTCAAGCCACGTATAACTTGTGGGATTGTTACCAAAAATGCAACATGCAGTTCATCTGTGAGCTCTTCAGAAGTCTCCACAAAGGGACATTAAAAAGCTCTAAAGTACCATCATGTTAGAATAGAATTCACTTCATCGACATTTGTCATTTTACCTCCCTCCAGGTTCCCTTAGCTGATATTTATGTTTTCAGTATTTTATAGATAGGCAAGAAAAGCAATTTAAGATCCTTATGTAAAACACTGTGTTTGAGGAAATAGCTAATATGTAGAAGTAGTGTGTGGTTCTTCTGTGATAGCGTTTTGTTTTTCCTTTTGATCTGAAAACATTAAAAAACTAGCATAGCTTATATACCAGGATTGCTGTGTGGAAAACATGTTCCTGTTGCAGAATCCACCAGGAAGGTCTAGGAGCAGCAGGTTTCCTTCATGCCTGATTTCCTGATGGTGCATTGCTTGTTTCACAGGAGCATTATTTTAACCTGACATTTGGAAGATGGGCCTGTTGTGCAGCACAGAAATGTGACTCTCCTCTATCTACCTGACCTGCCTTCTCTTTCTCCTTTCCTTCTCCTGGTAGGATGTTTCCTGGTGTCCTTCTCTTACGACTGGCCCCTCATCTCCCTTGCCGTAATTTCTCCTTCCTCCCCTGGCCCCGATCCCATCCATGCTCACCCAGCAGAATCTCTCCTCTCTTGGCCTGGTTCCCACTCCACCCAGCAGGATTTCTCATTTAAGCTGGGGGAAAAAAAAAAAAAGAGGAGCAAGAATCAGCCCAACTGCCTCTGAGTTGGCAAAATGCCTCCCTTTGAAACTTCCCACACTTTCAACAGCCCAGCTTGGCATGCTCCCCACCACCCCCTCCATTCCTCTTCTCCTCCTAGCCCACCAAACACAGGCAGAAGCTCTCATTTTCTTTGCTCCATGCTGTAGTCAGCAGTCTACTCTCCGTGTGGTCCTAACTGAGCCGCTCCCGCCAACGGACCACCGGGTCCCCAGCCCCGCTGTTCAGTGTTCTGTAATCTTGCCGCTCAGGGGATACACTTCACAAACCCAAAGCCCTCAGTTACCCAAGTAGCTGTGGCTGCTTCTGGTCGTACATTCCAGGCTGAAAGGCATAACGGCCTGTGAAATGTATGAAGTGGAGTGGCTGGCTGGGTAATGGGAGACCTTTTTGCTGCCAGTTCCAAAACTGATGACACCAAGTACAACCTTTGTGCTTGGTTTCTCCAGCCCTGCTCTTAAGTTGGTAAGCCTCTGCTTCATACGTCCTGTGTACAAGAGTTAAATCAGATATAGTTGCACCAATGTAAGTGCTTACATTGTCACATTCAGAGTTTGTTTCTAAGGGATTAGGAAATATGGAATGGAAACTCCACTGTGACTTTGTAGAGTTGCAGGAGGCATGCCCATTACTGACTTTCCTGCAAGATTGAAGTTCAGAGAAATAAATGACTTCTGTCCTTTGGCATGAAACACTCATTACCAGACTCCTTCCTTTCAGGAAGTGGAAAGAAAATATTAGCTCTCAGTCATCTAGGGCAGAAAATCTGAGAGTCACCAGCCCCTTGTAAAATCTAGTCAGTCAACAAATGTTGCTGAGGACTTTCTCCACGCCAGCCATGTTCTAGGCACCAGGCAGGAGGGATCTGATGGTGAACAGACTTGGTCCCTCCCTCCCTTTTTTTTTTCCCCTTTCTATAAAAAAGTGTATTGCCCTTTCTTTATTACTTTATGGTTTTGAAGATAATAAATTCACACCTCAATAACACCAAACCCACCCCAGAGTAGTGGTGCTAACCACCATTATTATTTTGATTCCTAAAGTATAAAAATGGAATCTAATTGCCATTAGATTCAGAAATCCCACTTCTAGGTATATATCAAAAGAATACAAAAATACTGATTAGAGAAGATCGTTGCATCTCTGTTCATAGCAGCACAATTCACAATAGCCAAGACGTGGAAAAAAAATGTGAACGCTCATCAGCAGATGACTCAATAAAGAAATCATGTTATATATAATCAGTGGAATTTTTTGTTATTTAAAAAAATGAAATTGTGTCCTTTCCAATAACATAGATGCAACTATAGGTGATTATGTTAAGTGAAATAAACCAGGAAGAAAAGAAGTACTGGAGAGTTTTACTCATATGTGGAATATAAAAAAAAAAAAAGCAAATAAAATACAACAAAACTCAGGCCCTTCCCTTCTTGAAATGTCTGTCTAACCACGCGAATCAATTTATAATCATACACTGTGACATATGCTATTAAATAAAAAGGGTGTGTGTTGTGATGAAGGGCTTCTGGGAAAACCTAGTCTAAGAGTATACGCTGCAAGCAAAGAGCTGAAGGATGCCGAGATGCTGTTATTGCTCATGAGAGCAGAATATTTGGAATTTTAAACATTTATCCTCACTGTAGAAGCAATGCCTTTCAGAACCAAATCATTCCTCTGTGGAGCCAGAAGAAACCTGAGAGATGATCTGTGCTAAGGCCCTCATTCTATAAGAGGAAACTGACGTTTAGGGAAACATGAATATTTGCATAAGATGGCGTTTCCAGCCATTAGCAGGACTTGGGAAGGGACTCAGTGTACTTTTCTCTAAATCTTATGTTATTTCCAAGATATTACACCACTTATTTTGCATTTTTGAATATAGCTTCTTGGAGACATTGCTTTTCAAAGATTCTAGACACTGAATTATGCTCAAAGCGCTTTAATGAGTTGGGTCAAATTTAACCTCTACCGGTTACCAACCAGTGACTTTGGATGATTCATTTCCTGAGTTTTTTCCTATAAAATAGCCATAATATTGATATAATTTTATATGTGTGTATATATATGTATAAATATATATGTACTATATATATATATACAGAAATACAGTGGTGTTTATGTGTGTATATGGGTTAATTAGTACTTGGGATAGTATCTGGCACATCAGTTCTCAGTGAATGAGTGGTAGAAGACTCTCTTTGGGTTTGACTAGTGTCTCTAGTCTGAGAAATTGTTCTCTGGGTAATATAAGGAAGATCTATGCATGCAGGTGAATACTATCAAGAAGTCTTGAAGCTACTAATGGCTGCATAGATGGGTGTCCAGTCATTAATCATGCTGAGTGAAAGAAGGCAATGGGATAATGCACCATGAATATTGAACAAAGTAGAGGCTGTTTACCTTGATTAGGGAAAAGTTCTATACTGAGGCAAATTAATTTCATAGAAAAGTAGAGTACAAGAGCTAGTGGTAAGGACTTTTCTTTCTGTTTATTCGGGTTACAAGAAAACTCCATAGGAAGTGTGTGACAGGGATGAAGCTGAATAAGGTCTCCCAATTTCCAGACCGGGGCCCTTTCTTTAGACTAGACTCTCTTAAAGAGGGCCCAGGAGACTTCAAAGAAAGCTCATTTCCACAATGTATGTAATATCTTTCTCTTTTTTCCCCCTCAATGTTTTAGCAATCTGGGTTGCATGAACCCTCAAATAATAATGCCCCCAAGTACCCCCACAAAGCCCTGTAGCAGGCATTGGTTTCACTCAACATGGCCTGACTACTGCCATCACGGTAAGCAGCTGCTCCTTGGACAAGACCTAGATGCACAAAAGATTTTAATAATTGTGGGTCAGTTCCATATCATTAACATCTTAACTTGAACATAACCTAAAGACATTTGCTAGAAATTACAAACATGTAATGCTTTGTTCAATTTTATAAGATTACTGCAGCCCACCCAAGTTACTCAAGGCTTGAGCATAATACTTTCCCATCCCAAAGAAGCCCACCAGCATGAGGTCTGAGTTTATACTTGTGATTCTATGAGCACCAGTTGGTAGAAGATGACACCACTGAAAATGCCGGGAATGGTGTCATGTTTACATAGAAAAATATTGTGTCAGTGCTCTTAATCATTGATTCCAAAGCTTAGATTAGAGCAAAAGATTGAGCCCTCTAGGAAAGATCATGCAGGCTGATGTAGAGAAACCAGATGTTTCTTTGGGTGATCTGCCTGGGGAAATGTTCTGCCCTATGCCCTGGGGCATGGTATCTTGAGAGAGGCTATCACATCTGACCTTGGTAGAGGATCCTAAGGTTTGTGGCTTTAGATCAGGAGTCACCTCCTGCTTTAGGAGACATTATTTAGGAAGGTGGAATTGCTTTTAAATTTCCCTGTACTCAAAATTTCTTTGAGTTGGTTTTGAAATACTCACGTGTCAATGGTTTTACAGAAATATAATAAATAGATAATACAAGGCTGAATGATGTTCGTGTGTAATGACCCTGAACACAGAAGCTGTATTTGACAAAAATTAAATTCATGATTTAAAAAAGTGATAGGAAAAGATAATTTGAAGCACAATCGTAAACTACTTGTTAAGTCATCCACCAAGCGGTCTAATCCAAAAGAGGCATTGCAGTTGAAAGAAATCTAGTTCAGCAACCAAAATAAATTTCAAAATAGTACAGTTTCTCTGCTTGATCTCTTCTAACTCCAAAATGGGGGTATAGACCACAGGCATTCTTAAAATCAGCTGTGAGATTTTAGCACTACAGACTAGTCTTAAAGGTTTGAAAATTATTCCAAGATTAGTTACGGAACTTCAGCTGTGGGAAACTTGGTGCAGAACTGTGGCATCTGTTGAAAGAAAATGTTGCTCCTCTTTGTAGCTGTGGTATTAATTTCCTCATTCTTTATTTTTAATGGGCATTTGACAGTGATGGCGATGGTGATGATGAGAACAGTGATGATAATATATAAATAGACCTTACTATATTCCAAGCACTTTTCCAAGCATTGATATATATATGTATATGTATATATATATATATGAACTCATTTAATGTTCATAATAACTCCCTGAAATATTGTTCCATTTTTTTTCTTTTTAAAGCAAAGGTGCAGGCAGGAATGAAGGTGAACAGAGGCAGACAGGCAGGAAGAGGAGGAAGAAGCATTTTTATTTTATTTCAGTTGTTCATCTTGGTTGTTCCCGCTGATCCCAGGAAGCGAACACAAGGCTTTGGGTTGTCTGTGGACTGTGCCTGACCCCTGCTCCACCAGGGTGTGCCTGTTTCTCCACTTTAAAAGCAGGAAACGAAAAGTCTAAAAGATTAAGTCATTGGCCCAGTGTCACCCACCTGGCAGAGCTGGGAAATGAACCTAGGTTGTCTGTCTCCAGAATCGACAGTCAAGGCATAAACACACAATTGAAAATAGAATTTCAGGTTCGATTAAGTATTAGTTTGATCATGTGAGATCATCAATATTTAATCATTTTCAGCCCAGTAAAGAGCAACCTCACATGGCTAAACCTAATACAAGAAAGACAAAGAACAAAGAGAATGATATAAAATACACCTAGTATTCACCTAGTATTTTTTTTTCATTACGACTCATTCATAGAATAAACTTCAAGCTCCTTAACATGGCATAAAGCCTTTGTATGACTTGACCTCCTTTTACCCTTTGAGCTAAAAGCTGGAAGTAGTTATGATTTCTCCCACATACCACGCTATTTCATTCCTCAGACCTTCTTTCTTGCTTCTGGCGCCTTTTCCTACCACGCCCAACAATAGTCTTTGTTTCCACTTCCGCAGACTAATGAGTCTAACAGGACAGAAACTTTATGATTCATGCTCTATCCCTACTGCCTACTTTTCGAGTCCATAGTTAGTGCTTAAGAAAAAGGATGTAAGTAAGAGATAACCTTGAATGTCAGAATCTTAAATGAGCAAGAATTTAATATTAAAATCTTAGTCAGTTGCATGGTTTCCGTGTCTGCATTGGGCCCCTCCAGGGTCTTTAGCACGAAGTCACATGCTAAGAAAATTTAAAGAATGTATTTAAGTTATTTGAATGCAAAATATTTACATTTGGCTAAGCTTTGTCAACAATAAATCAAATACAGCATGTAGTTGATTTACTGGCTTCTTCATTTTCAAATGACTAAATCATTAAATCAGCCGTGAATAGCCAGTGAACTCCTGTTGTAAATCCAAGCCACTGCAGCTGTTCTGAATTTCCCCTAAAGGGATTTGAGAGATGCAGAATTTGGAGAAAATAGGCATCATGAGGACGCTTGCTCCTTTGCAGAGATTGACTCCATTTCAGTGAGACTGGGATGATTAGCAGATTGAAAATTATAGTGGGATGGGGCCAAAGCTGAAAGCTCGGTAATGCACCAAAGACTCAGTTACAATATTTTCATAAAAGGCATATACACTGCAGGAACAGAGACACTACTGTATTTATGTGAGGATAACTTATTATGCATGTAAATGTATGCACGCAGATCCCCCACTATGCACACACATTTTCCTGTCTAAATATTATGTCATTTCTTTGGAAAGAGAGAGGACAAAGAACTCTAGAAATTCTTGAATGGAAACCAAAACATTTGGAAATCTTGTTCTTGAGCAAAGCTTAGATGATTTTTTTCCCCAAAAAAACATCCCCAGCAATGCCGAATAATGGATTTGTAAGATGTGAGGAATTTGTACAATGTATTCCTATTTACTCTTTATGGGGAAATATTGCTAGCATGCTTACAATGATTCCCATCAATTGCAAGAGAAGGATGGGTTATTGCTGCCTGATGGAGGTGAGGTGGCTCAGTTTTCCATGGAATGAAGATCTGACAGTGCGCTGTCCAGTCTGTCACGACTTTGTAGCAGGAAGACACATACAATTAGACCACAAGTCTCCAAAGTCAATGTATTGTGTTCTTTAGAGCTACTCAAAAAATATACTGAGTACTCTAGAATTGCCAAAACAAGGACTACAACCTGCTTATTAGCATAAAATCTGCCTTTTTTCCCCGGTCTTCTTTTTCCCAGGCCCATTATATGAAACTTCCCAAAAGTAAAGAAAAGGAGACAAATGGAAAACATTAACAGTTACTAAATCAGCAGTTCTCAAATATTTTACTTATGGCACCTCTGAAAAATATTTGAAAATGTATATATCCTTTGCTGATTTTTAAGTAGCCATCTAAAATAATTTGGTAAGATTTTAAAAGCTATTATTTCCATTATATTGTGTTGACATTAGAAAAGAAAGATATTATTTTACTTCCAAGTGTGACTGCTGAAATCTAAACATTATAGCAAAAAATTGATTCCTTCCGATGGATGGTCAATTGGGAACACACACTTCTTTTTAATGTAGAAAATGCATGGATTCTCGTTTTCTTACATCACCTCCATGCCGTTTCCATCACATAATTCTAATCTAATACCATGTATTTTATGTCCTCTTTTGGTCACAGTATTGTATTTTTCTGCTTCAAAAATTCTGGATATAAATTGAAATTAATTTAAAATTTTCTGTGACCAAGATTGCTATTAGATTGAGTTATTGTAATTGTTATTTGCATGTAACTTGTCAAATATTCATTTTTGATATTTACCACACATAAAAACAAGGTACTATTAAAAATTCACCTCCAAATGAGATATACCATTAGTTCATATATCCATGTGATCATTATTAGATTCAGAGTACATGCAACATCAGTTTCATTCTATTTTTCATTGATATTGGTTTTATTGTGAAAATCTTTCTGTACATAGGTAGAAAGGACTAGAGTTGTGTTAAACTGATACCACTTCTTCTCTGAGTACCTCTGGAGTTATATGCCAAAAACAATAACAGTTATCTATCAGCAAAAGTATTGTAAGCAGTTTATTAGCTGATAATTCCCTCAGGTGCTCTTAAAATTTTATTGAAACTGAAGAACTGAAAAACATTTGACTTGCAAAAGGAGTTGTTACCCAATCTTTATAGTCACTCACTTTCTCAAATTTCTGGGAAGTCCCCTAGTGAGACTTTACTAAGGTTTATTATCTTTTAATATCAACCTGTTGCTATTTCACTTGGAAGCACTTTGTTTATTCTATTTGTATTTGGGGGAAATTAGAACAGTGCACATTTTAACAAATCTTTTGTTGTTCAATAGTTTTGGATAAAGTTATTTCATCTTATAATATACATTAATATATTCTTATCAAAACCTTAGAGACACAGATTTAGCTTATTTAATTCATAGTCAAATACCTAATATCTACAGTAGCTGCCCTGCCCCTTTTCTGAATTTAACTTTGTGTAGTTTCTTTTACTCGCAGTCAACTGTTGTCTGAAAATAGTAGGCACTGCAAAGTATTTTGTAAAGGGAGGACATCTGCATAGCTTTTATTATAATATGTGGTTATAATTGTTCTATTTTATTACTGTTGCTCATCTTTTACTGTGGCTATTTGAGAAATTAAATTTTATCATAGGTATCTATGTCTGTATAGCCAAGACATAGTGTATATAGGGTTGGGTAGGTACAAGCCGAGGTTTTAGGCATCCACCAGGCATTTTGGAACGTAAACTCCTGGCTCAGGTGGAGAAGTTACTGTAACCTGTTTTTCTCACAGTCAAGCCTTTCCTCCAAATCAGATTTATTTTCTGGTAGAAAAGGTTAAATAAGCTAATAGACATTCCAGAGGCAAGCATATAACTTGGCAATTCTACAATTGATAAATAAGACAAGGACACCTGTCCTGAGTTTCTCAGGTAGATGAAAAGCATTACTGCCTCCTTCATTGATTCTTATGGATATTTTCTTCCTTGATTTGCTCTCATTGGGGCTTCTAAGGTATGTGGCATATTCTTTGTTAGTAATCAGGGGGTTGAAAAGGAGAGGTAGTAAATGAGCTTCACTCCCCACTTCCTAAAACGTTTCAGAATTCAAAATCTCCCAGCAATGGACCCAAGTACTCCATTTCCGATGTCAGGAAGCATGTGAAAGATATTGGTGTTTACTGAAATGTTAGCTGATTAGCCAAATTTGGATAGAAAATGTCAGCCATTTGAAAATGATAGCCCTTGCTAGAGGAAGTCAGGCGCAGTGAAATTAAGATGTACCTGTGCTATGCCAAATGCTGGTGATGCCAAGATACATAAGACTAGCTCCTTACACAATTGTATGTTCATAAATAGTTATTGGTAGGAGTTACTGGCATCAATTGTAGTCATCAATCCTAATTCTGTCACTTACTGTGTTTTTCTCAGGAAGCTTTTTGACTTCTATAAACCTCAGTTTTCTAATCGATGAAATGGGACTAATAATTGTAGGTTGGCTAGAAAGATTAAATGAGATAAAGTGTGTGAAAAACTTGCAACAGTGCTGCCATATGATGTTCAATTAATATAAATCATTATACTCTACCAGTGGTAGCTCTCAGCAAGATGTAATTTTTTGCCCCCCGCCCCAGGGAATATTTGGTCATGTCTGGAGACAATATGTGTTGCCCAACTGGAAGGAGCTACTGACAGCTAGCGTTTAGCAGCCAGGGATGCAGTTTAGCATCCTCTAAGACACCAAAGAGCCCGACAATTTCCAACTGTCAATAGTACTGAGATGAGAAACCCTGTTCTAGATGGACCAGTTGTTTGAGTAGTTTAGTGATTTGTAGTTTAATGATTGATAAAACAGTATGGAATCTCTTTTTCAACAGTTTTAGGAGAAATATCAAGTCTTGTGATTTTACTAGGGTTGAATGATCTCTTAGGTACAAACACTACTGCATCTTATACTCCACCCAACCCAAACTGCTCTGCATGCTCGAGATGCCAACCCTTTCGTGAATTCACGCTAGAACATCCCACCTCTTGTCAGTTCAGTTCTTACCAGTCTTTCAGGATTCACAGCAAACTTACTTCTGTGAAACCTACCCTCCCAGTCCTTCTCCCATCAATACATTGCCCTGCTGCAGTGAGATCTAACATTTTTGGTTCTCTTAAATATCTTTTTTTCTGTTAACACTTAATGCATAATACTATCACTTGGGCTAAATTTTTCTTCATAATTTTCTGCAAATTCCTTCAGAACTGCAATATTGTGTGGTTATGTCAATGTCTCTTTTTATTCTTTAGCCTCTGTCATATAGCACATGGATTTGAAGGAAGCATTCGTAAATGGTGAGGAAATGAATGAATGAGTAAATAAATAAAGCAAATTACATGTTTAGATACTAGAACGCAGCATATGGAAACTCTGCTTGGTTCCCAACTTCCTGGGAATTTTCCATTCCTTTTTTGGAGAAATGAAGGTGAACAAGTCTGCTGACCCTTAGAACACTGGCTTAGAATCAAAGTGAGCCATCTGGAAGAGCGAATTCAACAATAGGAAGTGGCTAATCACATTCATCTCTTTCATGTTATCTAGTTACTGAGATTCTTTTCCCAACTTCCTCCTAAAATCATGTATTTATGTGTGTGTATAAGTGCTGTGTGAAGCTATTTGCTTGCATTGATGATTAGTGGGTCAGGGTAGCTTTTTAATGCATCTAATCTAAGATGGAATTACAGTATGTTGTGAACCTTTACCATTTGACAAATATGTAGAGTAAACTCTTATTAACATTGTTATTATATTACTGCTACTGCTGTATGTAGCATAATTTTAGCAGTTGGGACATTTTTATTGCAATTTAAGATTCATAAATTTTGTCAAAATATGGAAGCAGTTATATGAAAATAAGTCAATTAGCTATAGAACTGGTTATAAGAAAAAATTAATCAAATGCATATTATATGTGGAATACTTGATGGAACCATAAAATTAATAAATCAAGTTTATATCCAATATTTAATATTTAAAACAAAGAAGTTTTTTTTATTATTTGCATGTAATATTATTGTTCGCCTAGAAAGCCCAAAGAAATCAATAGAAAATCACTAGAATTAAATAGGTTTATAAACAGGCAAGAAACACTTCAAAATCAATAGATTTTTATTTCTACTAAAAATAGTAAAGTAGAAAAAAAGTGTCAATGGTCAATAAATCAAGGATAACAGTCTTAGAGTTATGGAGAACAAACAATGAAGCAAAAAGCATTTATTATAGCTCAAAGTTATTAAATCATCCTTATTGTAAGGATATATGAAAGTAAATGGATCATCCATGTGTTTGAGAATGAAATGTTATTGTCCTCCAAAACCGTTCTCCAAAAGTCATCCAAGTGACTGCGTCACACACCCAATTTAAAACATTGTCATTGTTCTCATTTTTAGGATAACTCCTAGCTCTTGACTGTCACCTACCCAGACCTGATGGTTTTGGCGTTTCCTTAACTTTCTAGCCTCCTGCCTCTGAACTCCAGTTAGAGGGAACACTTACTTTGTTCAGCCATTCTCTGTCTTGCCTCTGGGTCTGCACATGTGATTTCTCTGTCTAGAAGGCCGTGACTATACTCCTACACTTCCCATCACTCCTATGCGTGGTTCTGGTCTTGCCTCTGAACTCACTTTGATCAACAGTGCTTACATGGCCATCCCACTTACTTCAAGGCAGGATGACGTCCCTCTTATGTGCTGTCATATAACAAGCTACTTTGTTCCTTTTTAAATTGTCTGAGACTGTGACTGTCCTAAGGATGTGGGCAGAGTTCTTATTCTCCTCTGTTTCCCCCTTGTCCCAATGACCTGGCATTGAATTTTTTGTCATCATTGTGGAGGGTCATGAAATTTCAGTTGTACCGCTCCTTGACTGCAAACATGGTCACCCGTGCTGCGTCGTGATGGAAAAAGCAGATCTCCAATTGGTTGCATAACTTAGAGCCGGTCAGACAGTGTCAGTGCCAGGAATAATGAGCAGAATTCTCACCCGAGGAGTCTCCTTGGGCCCTCTGCACTGCACCCTGCTTTCATGGGTGAAATGGGAGAAAGGTGGTGACACACTGAAATGTAATGTGTTGAGAGTGTTGCACTTGCCAAAGTGAAATTCTTGCCACTTTATTTACACACATAATTATTCAGAAAATAATCCAAGCATTTTAATATGGGACTATGGAAGGAAAAAAACCTAGATGTGTGGAGCATTTCAAGGTGCAGAAGACTAGACCACACAGATATTCACAATGAATGCCGGACAGAACGAATCAGCTTGAGTGAGATTTCATGGAAACTGCAGAAGGAAATCATTTCCATCTGCCCAGTAACTCTGTTAACTGTTCGTTGAATATCTTTATGTACTTTAGAAGGTATCAGTGCATATTACTTGCTTTAGACTATTATAAAATAGAGCTTTGATTACTATAAATAAGTCGGACTGTGTGTCTTGAGCCAAGAATTGTGGTTAATCTGGTTCTAAGCAACAAAGTTGAATGAAAATAACAGTGATGTGATATATATATATATATATACACATATATATACGTATATATATATATGTGAGAGTTGCCCCAAAATACTTTGTCTTTTAGTTATGGAAGTTATAGGACTTGTGGTATGAATGATAGGCTTTGAACAATTAGAAATGGAGATACTGCAGACAATGAAAAGTGCAGACATGGGCTGGGGGCTTGAGGTCGCTTGCGTGGGTGGGAGAGTAGGCAAAAAACTATAAACAGTGTGAGATTCAGGGTAAGAAAGGTTAAAAATAGGAACTATATTTTACTGAGACTGGAATTCCAACCTACAGAGATTGACAATTATGAACCATGGAAGATTTTCGAGCAGGAAAATGACATGATCAAAGCTGTGTTATAGGAATATTAGTTTGGTATCTGTGGGCAGAAACCCTGAATGTGAAGTGATCTCGTGTGGAAGTTAGCTCAAATCATAAAATAATTGAGGTCCTCAATCAGTATAGCAATGGGCATAGAAAATGACAATTGACATACTCCACATTTCCAACCCCGCCCCCAAGATCTTAATGTCTTATTGAAGTGAGGTAGAGAAGATTAGAAAGGAAAAGACCAGAGGTAACTATAATCTGAGATTGTACCTGTAGATTACCACTCTTTCTATGATCCAAAGGGAAATTCGACAGCAAACAGTCAGATCTTTCTTCTTTTTGACTGCTAAGGTCAAGTGCTATGTGGATCAACATCGGCCACTTTTGTCTTGGTACGGGCTAATAATATTCAGTGGATATGCATCAGTACATTTGTGAAAATGGTTAAAATACTGAAATGCATGAGTGTGGTTGGAAAAGAGTTGTTGCCACAAGATCCTAGAATGCCCCTTTACTGAACCAACCTAGCCTCATTGGTCAAGGGATAACCTTGGGCAGAGAACTGGCATGCAGAACCCTACTTGCTGCTACAGTTGTTTTTATTTGGTTGTCCCCCCAGCCCCAGGTCTTGATGTGTGTGGACTGCTTCCAGGGTGCACTAGCCCACTAGGCAACCAGGGCGCACCCAAAATTTGTAAAGGGAATATAGGACAATTTGACAATAGACAAATGTGTTTGAAAATTTACTGTTGTTGCCTAAGAAAAATGATGTTTAAATGCATGAAAGATTTAAGGGGAACAACATGTTTATAGGATGTTGTTTATAATTGTAAAAAAAAGAAAAAAGTAGAATCATACTAAATATCAAACATTAAAAAATAATAAACCAGAGTGGTTTAGCTTATGCTAAATTTTATTTTCTTCTTCATGCAGTTTGCAGTTAATAGCTTTTGAAAGAAAAAATGAAATTAAAGATAATTCTAAAGGTCTCGAGATCTCTCCTAAAAGTGCTTGTTCACAAAGTTTACGCTTTAAAACTCACAGTGATCTCACGTTTCTCATACAGAAAGTAAATACCTTAAGATAAGGGAAATACAGAGTTTTCAGTGAAAAGGAGTTTGCCAAAGTATTAAATACTTAGGCAGGTTGTATTTATGTGTGAATGTATGCATATATGTGTGTACACATGTATTGATTTTTAGCAAAAGACAATTGCTTTGCTGATAAAAGGAATCTTTTGGACACGGTCTTGCAAGAGATTTTGTTTTCTGATAGACTTGTCCTCATCCATCAGTAATCTCCTGGCCAACCTGAGCAGATGCTTTTGTTTGCAACCTGGCATCCTGCAGCGAGGGTGCCATTTGCTGCTATGCTAAAATTCACAGTTTTGTCTAAATAGTCCATCCTCCAGCCAAATGAGCAAACCAATCACAGGGAGACTGGCAGGCTGCCAATTCACACAGGTTCAGATAAGCAGAATCCAGGGTAGTTAAAGTCTCCTCAGAATTGATGACAATAGAAAGGATCTTAGCTGTCTAATAGAAAAAAAACAAAACAAAACAGCAGTTATTGTATGCACGTCTAAGTACCTGTCTTGCAGTTGTGAAAATATTGGCTCCATATGGGGGAAATAGGTTCTCCTTTAGGGCAGTAATCCTTCAGCTCAGAATCCTAGCACAACCATATATAGGAACACATTCCTTACTCAGATCAAGACCATCAAGCTGAGAAAAGCATGATGCTGTAATAATAAGGCGCTCTTCTGGGGTTCCAGATACTTGCGTGATGTCCTCCCTTGGTAGAGTGGAAACGAGAACTTGTGAGCTGGCACAAATCCTAGGCGTCATTGTAATCCACGTGAGTGGGCACCCCTGGAGCTGTGCAGTGCACACTCTGAGCTCATGCAACTGTCCCTGCAACTATAATCTTTAAAAAGATTAATTACTGGTGCGCCCAGGTGGCCAAGAGGCTGGGTGCAGCCCACATACATCCAAGGACCTGGGTTTGTGTCGTGGGGTCAGGTAGGAGCAACCAAAATGTACAACTGAATAAAATAAATATAGTACTTTTGCTTTCTCCTCTCTTTTCCTGCCTACCTGCCTGCCTTGACTCACCTTCATTTTTGCCAGCAGCCTTCCCTTTTTTTTAAGAAAAGAAATTTATGAAACACAAAGAAGTCTCCATTTTCCTCTAATCTGTCTTACCCACAGATATCAGTTCCTTACATGATAATTTCAGTTTTTATTAGCATGTTCTAAAACATAGTTTACAAAATTACTTCTATGAAAATCTTGATAAATATTAAGAGCTTTTGTTATTTGCATAATTGGTGGGTAATTTTTTTTTTTTTTTTTTTAAAGGAAGGTGCAGGCAGGAATGAAGGAGGACAGGCAGGCAGGAAGAGAGGAGAGAAGGAAACTATTTATTGTATGTAGTTGTTCATCTGGGTTATTTTCCCTGGTCCTGAGACTCAAACAAAAGCCTTGGGTTATATGTGGCCTGTTCCCAACTCCTGCTCCACCAGGGTGTATCATGTTTTACAAATTTCAAAGCGGTTGATGTATTAATTATCTCCTGTCAAAGCATTACACCATCAGCTGAAGAACATCTAATGTTGGTATAACATGACAACTTGATGAATCATACTTCCAGTAATAGTAGCTGATAACTGCCAAGATGATTTTGAAAAGAGAAAGTGCTTATTTTTATAACAACAAAAACAATTAATAATTAATGTTGGTACATTTCCAGGAAGGAGATTTCTCATATTAAAAAGAAAAAAGAAATATGTATATACATCCTAGCCTTTCACCAAGACTTATGAACCTTGTTCAAACCACAATTTAATTTCGTCTTTTGTTTGGTTTTAGATGGGGAATTTTTCCCCTAAGGAATCAACGAAGTTGATTACACCTCTCCCACCAGAATTGTGCAATGCCTTTAAATAGTTCTTCTCAAGTCTGTTTTCCATTATCATTATGAATTTCACAATACATTTCCAAATGTACTTTTGGATATTTTTATCCAAAACACTGTTCTCCAGAGTTGTAAACGCTTGATTACTCAAAAGTAGAGTTAGAGTAAAAGATTAGTTTCTTCTTAGGTAATGTTGTTTAAAACATAACATTATAAAACCTTTAGACAGAATCTGCTCAGATGGAATGTTTCTTTAACCTGCTGTTTAGTATTATTCTGATTATATGATCATCAAATATTAATTAACCTGCGAAGGGTCATGGCCATCATTGGCCATACCGTCTATATTTTGTAGGAAAAGAAAAAAAAGTAAGTCATAATGACCTTATAGCTTGTAGTAAAACAGCCAAGGTTGCAACTCAGTTTACCTAATTGTTAGTGTCTGTGACTTTAGTCCCCCCTCCCTACTGAACGTCCCTCCATCTTCCAGCAGAGTTTGTTTTCTTCTGCCCTCCTGGGCTGCTGGCTTCGGTGGTGGGATGGGAATGGTTGATCAGATCATCAGAAGACTCAGAACTTACAAAACTTACGTTGCTCATTGAGATAAAGAGATAAGGTGATGTGTTATATATAGTGATTATACCAAACATGTCAGAGCCAGAGATAAGGTCCTGTGCTCTTGGGTCACAGAAATAAAGGCAAGAAAATCTGTTTGAGGAAGGTGGCGAAGCTTTGAAGAGTTAGTCTGGAAGAATGCTGGGGCTTTGCTCAGAGAAGGATACACATATACATAGGCAGAAGAATATAAACGGAAGAAAGGGAGGTAATATTTACCAAGCACCAGATCATCTGTTGGGCACAACCAACTTATTACAGATATATGATTAAATTAAGAATTGAGGATATTATTCTAGCATTTGCTGAATGACAACTGCATGCCAGGTGGTATTACTTTACTCATATTATTTCAACTAATGCTAATAACAAATTTGTAAGGGAAATATAGCCAGTATTACACATGAAGAAACTCAGTCTCAGAGAAATTTGAGAGAGTGCTTAACCTCCAAGTCCAGGAAACTGAGGCAGGTGAGGGGCCGTGCAAAACAAGTTTCTGCTTGATTCTGAAGCAAGTCCTAACTAAGATATGGACTCCACTGGTCCATTGTAGCAGACAGGTAAGAAGATCACAGACAGATGAAAGATGTCTTTACCCTATTGGTGCAGTTTTTAGGTAGAAAGTAATTTGACCAAATGTATGTTTTAGAAAAAATGTCAGGCAACAACATCTAAGAGGGATTGAAGGGTACAGTGAAGCTGGAGGGATCATAAGGACTTGTAAGGACCTGGACAAGAGATGATGGTAACTCTAGTAGATCAGAAATAATACTAATGTAGGGGAGTGAAGCGACAAGGGATTTTTAGGAGTAGAATTCAAAAACATGGTTTTCCTTTGGACATTGAAGGAGATAGAAAAGGAGGAATCAAAGTGATTTCGAGGTCAGAAAACCAATAACTGTGAAACAAAATGTAGCATTTGAGATGACATTCTTTTATATATAATCTCTGTTTACCTTAAACTGTATTTGCTTAAGTAATACCTCTGCAGTGCCGCAAAGCTAGAAAATTAAATCAGCAAAGATAAACCTGAAAGCCTTCTAATTCACCATGAATATATGTCCTATATGCAATCAACTTAAAGATCATTTCCTTCAAGTCTCATATATATAGTTATTAGCCAATAGGTTCATCCAAAAATATGATATTTGAAGCATGCTTTTTGTCTTTTGCATTCAACTGCATAGTTTTATTGCCTTTTCATTTCAGGGATTATATTTTTATGGCTCATATTTAACAGTGCCTCCTTCCCAATCTCTAGATATTTATATACGCTGTGTATAACAATTATGTTTCTTCTTGCTTATGTCTACTTGGGACAGATTGTTAGAAATGAAATGCTATCGCAAAGGCAGGTTCCATAGGAACTCTCGATGTCCACACTTAGCTGACCTCACAGCATAGGGGAGAGCCTGTTTGCCCATAGGTCTTCTAGTAAGGGGGTATTAGCATCCTTGCAAATTTTTTGTCAGCAAAAAAGGTAACCGTGAATTTATATTTCTTTATTATGAGTGAGGTTTAATAGTTTATCCTATGATTATTGGTTATTTTCATTTCTTTAGTAAATTTCCAATTCTTGTTCTTTTGTCAACTTTTCTATTGGGGTACTCATATCTTTTTCACATATTAGAAACAGCACATTTTACACACTAAGATACAGTCATTTGTTTGCTTCTTTTTGAAACAGTTAGCATGTTTTTACATCCAATTTGTTTTACTTTTTTTTTTTCTTCCTTCCCCCTGCCCCAGGTCTGGAACCCAGGTCCTTGGGCTTTGCATGGCCTGTATTTTAGCCACCAACTGACGGGGGTACACCTACACTCAGTTATTCTTTACCCACGTGTTTGACTTGTTTTAGGTTTGTATCTTATCAACAGGCTGGAGTTAGCCCATTATTATTTTTTATGGCCTTAGATTAATGCTGCTTAGTTTTTAGTTCTTTCTTGCTACTTATTATCCTGTCTTCTTTTTTCCCTCCACTGGTTTGGAGGTTATTCATTCTTTTTCTCTTCATAGTTATGTGTATATTTTTATGTGAAAGCTTGAACCTATGTTTTCTTTCAGTTTTATCATATGGGTGCAAACAAATGAGAGATTCAACTCTTCCTCTTTCGACTCATCTCCCAATTCCTCTCATATTTTAAGCCTTTCTTCTTTATATTATGAAGATCGTAATTTCTTCCTAAGATCAGATATTATGTGTAACATATAATATGTAAATAATTTTATTTGTATGTAGATCACATATATATTTAACACACTGTCACAGTCGCCACCTCTGAGTCCCCAGCATCTCTGACATCAGTGGTCAGTGTGGAGAGATCACTGGTCACCCAATATATCTTTCTTTATAAGAGGTATCAAAAGACTTTTTGATATTTGTTTTTATTTTTGAAAATCTTTCAGCAAGATATTTAGTTATATACCATGTGTTCAACTAGTTCCTTAATTCTAAGCTATTTATTAAATACCATTTTTCCCATGCTTGAGTCTTTTGATTTGTTCTCAATCAGTAAAAGACTTCATTCTTTCCAGAAGCCATACATGTCTTTCTCTTCCCTCACATGTACCAGCAGCAACCCAGATATGAAAGTTTGGATATTTTCTCCACACAGCTATATATTTTATTCCATTCTTTTACTGAATTTTTTCTTACTGCACAAAAGAAGTGAAATATCATTGTTGATATTTATAAAAGTCATTTATAAGTATCTTGCATTTTTTACTAGGGGCTTCAATACTTTTACTTTATCCTGGTAATAATCACTTTTTACTAATTTTGCTTGGAACTTGGTGAGGTTTTTTGCACTGTTTCCTAAAGTAATGAATATGTTCTTACATTAATATTACAACTATTACATCTCCTAGATCTACTCAATTCTATTATTCTGAATATTAAGACTTTTTTTTTTTACTGCCTCCAATTTTAATCTTGCTGGTACAATTTTTATTTTATTTTCCATCTGTGTTTATCTTGATCGTTTTCTCCCACAACTGCTGATTCTGGTAAAGGAGACCATGCCGTCTTTGTTCTTGAAGATCTGTGCAAACATCTACTGAAATTTTTGTAGGAAGATATATTTAGTAATGTCAATGAGTCATAAAAACTTATTACTCAATAACATGGTACTTCAAAAGAATACTTCCTCTCTTTATGTAGAAGTATTTTTCAGTGATATTTCATTAGAACTACTCGAAATATATTTTAGTTTCTTTTTCCTCATTCTTAGTCATAGGTCTATCCAGATCTGCAATTTCCTACTTTATCTCATGGCAAAATGTTTTCTTCTCTTTTAAATATCATTAATATTTAAACATCAGCAGATGAGATATGGTATCCCGATGCTTGCTGTGGGTACAGGAGGGACAGCAGAGATATGGAGCCTCTTCCCAGAGTCTGAAGGGCTCACTCCATGTCAGGTGCCCCAACCTAGCAACTGGGTGCTAGTGGGAAACAGACACATCTGGTGTGGGAAACAAAAGACTTCTCTTAGGAGAACAGTAAGACTCTGGGGACAGAGATGTCAGAGAACAGAGGGAACCAGCAGATGAAGTTTGCACAGATCTAATTGGAATTTCATTTGCAACCAAAAACTTGAGCGGGAGGACTAAGAAAGAGGGAGAGCCTTCTGGTGGACAGAGAGTGCTGGGTGTCCCCCCTGACTCTCTGTTGTCTCTGTTTTGTTGGCATTGCTGTTTATCGTGTTGGAGTTTGTGTCCATACTGGGGGATACCACATTGAACAGTATTAGAGGAAAATAGCCCTGCCTTCCCACAGTGCTAGCTGCTGGCAGTGGTAGTTTGTTCTCCTGGTGACAGGACTCCTGGCTACCAGAGCAGCAATCACCTGGGGCAGCAGCCAGCAGTCAGTCTGCAACCTCAGCACAGGCAGCTGCGTGCTGTTGTTTCAAAGCCCGCAGAGCTGGCAGCTTTGCTGTGGCAGCTCTCAGGGAATTCTAGCAGAGACTCCAGTAGTGTGAGGAACAGCTGCTCCTCTTCTGCCTGGGGTTGCTGCTGACCCACCTGCTGGCTTTCAACCTAAAGCTCCCAGTATGTGGCAGCTGGAGCTCCCGCCCCTGGTTAATGCTCTGCAACCTGAAATCCTAGCACAAGACTATTACATGAAGAAGAAAAAGAATGACTTTTAGCCTATCCGTCGAAATAAACACAGAGCACCACAACAAACCAACAAGAGAGGGAGACAGAAAAATCTATTCCAAATGATGAAGCAAAACAAAACCCTGGAGAAAAATACTAATGCAACAGAATTAAGTAAACTACCCAAAGAAGACTTTAAAGCAAGAAGCCTTAATTATTCTTACGTAAATTAAGAAAACAATGGATGAACAAAATAAGATCATCAACAAAGACAAAGAAAATATGAGAAAGTTTCAAACAGAAGTTGTAGAGCTAAAGAACATAGTAAGTGAACTAAAGAAGATAAAAACTGACTTAAAACACACTATAACGGGTCCCAATAGACTGGAAGAAGCTTCCAAACATACTAGTGAACTAGAAGATGGGGCAATCACCAAGGAGAGCAGATCACCAAAGAAAAAAAGAATTCAAAGAAATGAAGTTAGCATAAGAGACTTATGAGATGACTTCAAGAGAAACAACATTCGCATCATAGGGTTTCCAGAAGGAAAAGAGAGAAAGAAGGGGACAGAAATATTAACAGAAGAAATAGTAGCTGAGAACTTCCCTAACCTGGGGAAGGAAACAGACATGCCAATCCAGGAAGTTCAGAGTTCAAAACCTAATAAACCCAAACAGACACATACCAAACACATTGTTATTAAAAAGATAAAGAGAGAAAGCAGCTAGAAAAAAACTAGTCACATACAAAGGCATCCCCATATGCTTGTCTGCTAATTTCTCAGCAGAAACTTTACAGGCCAGAAAGGAATGCCATAATATATTCAAAGTGCTGAAAGAACAGGACCTCTAACCAAAAATACTCTACTCTGCTAGGTTATCCATTAGACTTGAAAGAGTGATAAAGAACTTTCCAGAAAAACAAAAATTTAAGGAAGCCATCCTGATGAAACTATCATTGCAAGAGATGCTGAAAGAATTTCTACAAAATGAATGAAACCCCACCTAGAAGCAGTAAAACATCAAAAATATAAGATGGGGGAAGGAGCATAAATCTGTGAACCCTTAGAATGAACTTCAGATTAACTTGCTTTCAATTTAAAGTAGGTTACAAGCAAAACAACAATGAGATAACATCTCACACCTGTGAGAATGGCTATTATCGAAAAGATAAATACTACGTTGTGTGGAGGATGCAGAGAAAAGGAAACCTTATGAACTATTGGTGGGAGTGTAAATTGGTGTAACTATTATGGGAAGTAGTATGAAGAGTCCTAATAAAATTGACCCATATGACCCATTTGGGGGTATTTACCTGAAAAAATACAAATTTGAAGAGATATATGCATCTTTATGTTTATTGCAGCATTATTTACAATATGCAAGAGCTGAAAATAACCTAAAACCTACTGACTGATGAGAAGATAAAAATGTGAAATAGAACAGAATGGAATAATACATAGTGATTAAAAGAAGATGAAATTCTGCCATTTGGAATATGATGGGTAAACTAGAGGGAATTATGCTTAGCGAAATAAGTAGGAGTAGGAAGTCACATATCACAGAATTTCACTCATGAGGTAGGTAAAGAAATCAAACAAACAAATGAGCCTATCAAACAAAAATAGACCTTTAGCCTAAATCAGTGGTTATCAGAAGGGAAGTGGAGCAAGCAGGTAAAAGGAGTCAATTATATGGTAAAGGATAGAATTGGACTTTAGTGGTAAACTTAATGTAGTATATACAGACATTGATTTGTTGACTTAACCTTTAACATATGTAATGCTTTAATGCTGTGTTCCTTCAATAAATTTTTAATTGGAAAAAACATAGTAGATTAATGTTAAGTACCAAAAACTTTCTAGATGCATCAGCTATGTAGAAACTTTAGTCATTAAATCTAAGCCTCCATTTTCCCATCTTTAAAACAGATATAATCAGGCTAATAAAATAAATGCATTTATTAAATCAATGCACTTGTTAACTATTAATACTACATATTTATACTGTGAGGCTTTCATGAGATGATTTATATAAAATGTCAGGTAAGTCATATTACTTGGTTGCTACTGTTTTTAATTCAATGCATATAGAACTATGCTACATTTAATTGACTTAACTGACTACTAACTCTGTGTTTTCTGTAATTTCTCTACTGTTCTGTATTTCTCTACATTTAAAGTTTTGACTTGTGTTACAGATGTGTAACTCCAAAAAGAGTAAGTTAGAAATTCAAAGCGGGAAGAGGGAAGATAGGACACAACATCCATTAGATCCTGCCTTTAGTCTTTTTTTACCCTGGGAAAAGGAGGAGCTTCTTTTTTCTTTAATTTGCTTGACTCTCTGTGTTGGTTTCAGTGCTTTAGATGAAACAATTGTTTCTTACAGTCTTGAAGGAGTGACCTCATGTAGGAGAGAAACCTTGTTTTTCATCTCTGCCCTAACACTCAAACCACCATGATTGTCCACACAGCCTATTTTTAGTGTCCTGGAGTAGTGGAAGGGGTGCCAGGACCTGTCTGTGTCCCAAAGGAGAGAATCTCAGTCAGCACCTGCTACAGATGCGTTTGGGTCTGTTCCCTGGGTGAGCATCAGCCAAAAGACACAAAACACAGCTTCTTTAAACAAGAAAGTTGTATTATTTGTAACAAACAAGGAAACAGCCTGATAAAGCACTGTTCAGAGTGCTTTACTGGGTTTCAGTTGAGGAAGTGGATGGCGATTGGTCAGGGGGTCGCCGGCGAAGATTCCAAGTCCATTGCACAGGTGCCAGCCTTTCTTACCTTGGCCACACTAGCACATGTTCAAAAAATAAGTGGTTCAAAGTCACCATTAAGTCAGTCCTAGAGGTTCTGTGTCTGTTCTGGCCTCGGAGTGGGTCAGAACCAATTAGGACAAAGACTTTCTTTATCTCCTTCCCCCAAGGCATTTATCTCTTCTATTGTCTAGAACTACAAGGGTTTGAATGAGGTTTTAATGGGCAAGCCCTCAGGGGCTTCATCGGGTTTGGAGGGTGGCCTCATGGAGTATTTCTATTATACTATTAGGCTCTGCTGTTGCTGGTCCAGTAACACCTAGACTCAGGCTGATTGGAAACCAGATCCTGAGGCAGCAACTCTTTAAAGATTGAAGATATTAACACCCTTTGGGGACTGCAAGTATTTAAGCCCCAATGGTTTCCAAAGCCAGGCGATTTGGAGGTGCCCCCCTAGGTGGCAATCAGAAAAAAGCCTCAGGCCCAGATGAGAGTGAAAGATCCTTTCTGGGAGATGCCAGAAAGATTCAGTTAGACAGAACAAGGGTGCAAAGATGGTGTCCATTGGCCTATGTTCCCTAAAAGCAATGCCGTAGGCCTTTGAGACGTGCCAGATCTGCAGCCTGCCTCAAGTCCCGGCTCCAGGACAAGCAAATAGGCCTCTCTCAGTGAGGCTGGGGGTCCGTTTCAGTCCACAGGCTTTTCAATGCCCTTGGGATGGTAGCCTGTCAAGAACTGTCTGTGTTCTAGTTACTGTCCTCTGAGACTCATAAATATAAGCCCTCCTGGTCACCAGAGCCAAGAGATCAAGTGGTGTCTCCTGAGTGTCAGTCCCCCAAACCAGTCAGAGCTCCCTTGTGAGAATACTGTGTTCCAGAGCACAGCAGATAAAGAATGGGAAGAGGACACCCTCTAGCCCCCAGCCCTTGTTGTATTAAATTAGTTGGTTGCCCAAGAGTTCTCAGAGGTAGGCCCTGGGGTGGGTGAGTCCTAAAGCTGGAGGCCTTTCTCAGATCATTCTAGGCTCATGGGTCATTTGGCTGTAAGCCTTGGTGTTCAGAGGTAGAGGTTTGGGAGGTTTGTTTCTCAGTTGCGGGTCTTAAAAATTGGAATAACAATGTGAGGCTCAATCCCTTTTCTTCTTAGGAGACTCTGAGATTTGCATTTCCTTGCAATTGTTGCTCCAGACCCCACCACACAGAGGGTGGGGTTTTGACCAAATTGTGTCCCAGCCTCTCGTACTCTCCTTGAAGCGGTTTTCTTCCTGATGCCCCAACATGGAGTCATTGCTCAGCCAGCCTTTCTGTTCCTTTCAGAGGAAATTGTAGCCTCAGATACAGTGAGTTCCTTGGAGTAGGTGAGTTCAGGATTGTCCTACGTCTCTATCTTCAACTGGAACTCCTCAATTTTCTTCAAAGGGCCTGTTTCCCATCACTTGGATGATTTTTCTTTTATTTTCTCCTCATTCTTTGGTCAAGTACTTGGAACAGAAATGCTTTATACCATGTATACAGTTATTCTCTTCTGTTGGGAGAGGATGTTGGGGCCTGTGGGGGTGGTGGAGCAGCCATGGACCATGGTGTCGCCATATTTATCACAGTATTTGTCATGTGTTATCATTGATTGCTTATAGTCCCTTCACATGATTTGCTGTTTTGAGATTTCCCCACAAATAAACCCAGACAAATCATACTGGTTTGTGTTTGATTACAACTAACCGTGAGACATAAAGGACCGCTTAACAAACTATATCACTCTTAAAAGGAAAAAAAGAGGTTTTTGTCCTTGCTTGACTTTCACTATTATTTCTATGAAAAACTGTTGTTTGGGTGTTTTCCCCTACTTAGTTTTGAAAATGTTTGCTGTCCACATACCACATAAATGAACTTCCCTGGCTTGCTGTCTGCCCACAGCCTGCCCATCAGGCACGTACAAACCAGAGGGTTCTCCAGGAGGAATCAGCACTTGCCTTCCATGTCCTGATGAAAATCACACCTCTCCACCTGGAAGCACCTCCCCTGAAGATTGTGTCTGCAAGGAGGGCTATCAGGCTTCCGGCCAGACCTGTGAAGGTGAGTGCCCACTGTTGGCAAATAGGAAATATGAAAACTGGTCTCTCTGAGGAAAATAATGCTGGTGTGCCCACCCAATTTATTTTAAATGCTCCTCCATATTCTTCTCTATATATTTTGGGGAAATTCTTTGCTTTTATTATATACCATTTCTTGTCACTAACCACATCTGTAGTTTACTTAGCAGAGAAAGGGAACCTCAGACCCCAGGAGTAATGTAATTATTGTGGGGTTTTCGGGTCGCTCAAAGAACCCACGGCAGAGTTAGGCGAGTGAGCAAGCAGAGGTTTAATCAGAGGGTAAAGGGCTGGAGCTGACCAAGGGAGGTCCAGACTCTGTGGGTTCAGGGTCTCCACATACCAGACAGGTGCAGCA
>RJWH01003438.1:0-31342 GCA_004363575.1 Solenodon paradoxus
TTGAAGAGATTTTTCTCTCTCTGGCCTGACTGGCTTACATAGAGGCAGCATTCTTCCTGGAGGAGAAGGCAAATTCCTCCCTGGGAGGCGGCTAGCCGTCCAGACCTCTATTTCTGCAGGACAACTGAAGCGGGAGAGTTACTTTGGTTATGGAGGCCTGGGGTGGGTAGGAGGAGTGCAGGTGCCACTTGATGCCTGGAGCTGAGGCTGTCTCTTGAGTGACCTGAGAAATGAATGCGGGGCAGTTATCGTATTGGAGAGAAGTAGAGAGGCTAAACCTGGGAATGATTTCTTTGAGGAGTGCTGTAGATACTTCACGGGCCTTTTCAGAGGCGGCAGGGAAGGCTTCTACCCATCCTGCGCCATTCCTTTTTTCCTTTGTGGAGGGTTCGTCCTGGTCACATCCTACATGTGGGACACATTTCACATGTCAGACTCATCCATTAGCTTTCCTTATTGATCCTGATGATTGCATGCATTCCTTTTCTCAGCTGGGTGGCACCAGGGATAATTCATTGCTTTGATATCTGAACTTTGATCCTTGGCCTAAGGCTTGCTCTTGTGGGGGTCATGACACAGATGTGTAAATTATAAATACATTGCTTTTTTCATTGTTCCATGCCACATCCCTTTGACTGGTCTCTCAAGATCTTTTCCATGCTGGGGTCAGTCTGAAATATTCAGCTAATAGGATGCTCATACTCAAAACAGTTGCATATTTAACAGGAATATTGGATGCCTTTATGTAAGAGAAATGCTTGACAAATTGTATGTTCTTTTTCTACACAAGCTTAAAATGACCAAGGACCACAAGTATAAAAGAAGATGATTCATTGGTCAAGGAGTGAATGGGACCTCCTGTTCTAGTCCTCCCATTGAACAACAGGGAGATTACACTTTTATAGGTGGTCTAAGCAGGGGGTCAGGGTAGAGGTGGTACATGTGGGCTTATTTGTGGAGGGGGTTTCCATGTTTTGCATGCAGTGGGCTGGCTTTCCATTGACAATGTTTCCATATATATTATATGTCTCATAATGTTAACTCTCCTCCCAAGTCTGGGTCATTTTGTTACAGCTTTTCAGGAGAAACCAAGCAAGCACTCTTCGGAAGTAATTTAGGCAGATTTATTACACACTTGGTCTCAGCTGGGATTTCTCCCTTAAAGAGCTGAGCCCCGGTTTCTGGTTAGAACACACTTATATAGGCTAAAAGAGAGGGATGCAAATGAGGGAAAGGGCTTTCAAGCTTGGGAAATTCTTTGTCTGCTGGCTACATTCCAGCAAGCTCAGGTTACAGGAGGTGTCATGACTTTGCTTCATAGTTGCTGGAAGCTGTAAGCAGGCCTTCCCCCCCCCCCCCCAATTTATAATTTATAGCATTTATAATGAGATTTTGCTTTGTTTCCCTTTGTCTCCAATTTTTGGTTTTTTGCTTTTGTTTTTTGTTTAAAGCAGTCTTCTCTGGTCCTCTTTGCAGGTTTACAATGGAACAGATTTATTAGTCCTGTGGCCTTTTTAGTTAAGCTGTATCTGGAAGTAAGCAGAACTGGAGTTTGACCCCATTGACTGACTGGCACAGGTGACACAATGATTATTAGTAGGATCTCTGGATTATCTGCTTACTGGTATCATTTCCAGCTATAATAGCGTAGAAGTGTCCTTGTTAGCAAACTAATGCTCCAGTATTTAAAATTAGTTATCCATGAAAGTATGAATGAAAGACAATTTGATCTGCCCCATCTTCTTCTAGATCTTGGGTGTCAGTGTGTGTGTTAAATGCAGGGGGAAGCCACAGATAAAGTAATTTCTACATAACCTCACAGAAGGCCAGTGTTAGAAAGTTCCTTAGCAGTGGTTCAGCCCAGGGTCTCACTTAGGGAGGATAGGTGTGGGAATTAGGGTTGGGGAAGGAAGCCTGCTCAAATTCATGGTTATTTGCCAGAAGAGGTGAATCTAGGACCTGGTTCCTTTTATCTTTCATCAGAATAATTTCAATTTAGGTACAATTTAGATATAGCATATTTTTATCCAGAATAAATGTCTACCCTATGTCTCCTATGAGGTATTTGTACAAATAGAATTTGAAAATAATGAATATGTTAATAAGAACCACTCTCTGCAAAGGAGAGCTAATGTGATGTTTTTTCTGATACATATGTACCTTAATCTAAAACCACACATTCCAAGGCAGAGTGAAAAGGATTTGCAAATGACAGAGTTGAACAGGTTCATTGTCTGAACGGTCTTGCCCGTGGGCAGTGTGGATATTTCAGTTAGTTAATCAGCAAGTGATCATCAAGCATTGTATGTACTCAGCTCCATGCAAAGTCTCCTGAAGGATGTTAAGAAGGGTTCCTGCCCACGAGGAGCTTTTAATGTCTTCGGGAGGCATAACTAACATCCACACAATGATAAAGAACAAGTAAATGCAACACTGAATGGTGCTGACTCAAATTCAATAGATGAAATTTGGATGTTCAGTCCTCTCTACCCCCATTAGTACAATCACAGCTTGAACTGGATTTGATCATTAAGCAAGATAGGGAAATGTCAACAATCTCTTGAATAGGTAGAATGACATTGTGTGGGAAGAATTCTTAGCACAGTAGGGCAAGTGTTTTGAGTAGGATCTGTGGCACAGAGTCAGTCCAGAAAATTCAAGGAGACAACGCAGGGCAAGTTTATTAGGAGAAGCACAGAGACAGAGATCTCCATGGGCAATAAAGCTGTGTGTTACTAAGCTCGGGGGGGGGGGGGGGTCTAAATCCAGGGAATTGAGTTTTCCACTTAGGTGGTTTGCTTATTCATGGTTGCTAGGGGTTCATTAGGGGAGACCTTTACCTTTTTGTCTAATTCCTCCACTCCTGAAGTTTAAGGGTGACCAGCTGATATTCTGTGAATCTGCACATTTTGGTTAAGCAAGCGTGTGGTAAGGACACTTAGTCTGAACACTTATTAGTTTTCAATGCTTGTCTCTGCTCTTAAGCCCTGTTGTCAGGCACCTTGCTGACTACCTCCTGAAATAAGGAGTTAACTAAAGTATGCTGTTGCCCTCCTGCAGTGAAAAGTTAAGTATTCTGTTGCCCTCTCTTTTTTTCTATATTTAGCATTTTCGGTTGTTTCCTTATTCTGCTTGCTGCTCCTCAACAATAAGATCTGTATGTTAAGTCAGAACTAGCTCTTTGCCCAGCCCAATCTTGCAGATGTCAGCCATTCTGCCTTCCCCTGAACTTCTGACTGTCCTGATAACCAAGAGCCAAGTTCCTTTTCTTCATTCAGGGTCAACCTTTTTAAAGGTTTGAATTTGTTGTCTTACATTCTGCTTCTGGGTTGTTCCTACAGAGTCCCAGTCTTTCACCTTCAAAGTTTATCCCTGACTTGCCCTTCTGTTAGTGTTTCAGTACTGTTGACCTGGTACTACTGATGGTGGTCTCTTCAGCAGAGACACCTTACACCAACCTGTTGGATTAGGTCTTCTCTCCAATCAAGGTAACATCTAACTCTGTTAAGCCTCTAGTATGTCTAGTAAAAAGCATCTGAAGTCTTCATTCCTTCGTATGTTTGTTTTTAAACATGTGTATAGGAATTACTAAATTGGATACTTTGTTAGATATGAGAGTTATCAAACCATTCCTGCTTCAAGGAGTTGGTCCTCAGTCTAGTGTGACAGAAAGATGAGAATGTGGGAAAGTTCAATGTCTAGTGTTAGAACTTTGAGAGATATAATAGGGACACTTTGGAAACATAGCTATTGGACTTTTGACTTAGGCTGGGACGGTATGTGTGTTAGGGGTTGAAGGGTGGGTGTGTAATGGACTGTCAGAAAAGGGCCTGAGTAGAGCTGACCTAACAAATATTACCTGCCGAAATCATTGCATGATTACATGGTTTTGTCTTCTCACACACCCTAGAATGTCCACATACATCTTTGCATTTGGGAATGAATCACCTTACTCATTATCATCACAACTGAATTATTTGTGAGTAGGTGTGAGGTTAATAGACATGATCCTTCCAAATGTTAACAAGAGAAATACATTTATAAAATAAAATGCTTAGCATTTTTCTAGAAGTATCTCAGAAACCACCAAGAAATACTAATTCTTTCTTAAGCCGGTACCTCTGGGAAAGCAAAAGTAGATCTGAAGAGATGAGAGATGGTAAACATGTACTTCTCTTCCAAAAATGTAATTCATACACATAGCATAGCATTCAAAGTTACAAGAGCTATGGTATGAAGGGAGCTCAAACCCTTCCCTAGTCCCTAACCCCCTGGGACTCATCCTCAAGACAATACATGTTACTAGTTTATTATGCACCAAATTCATCTATACTTTAGAAATGTATACGAATATCTGTTGAAATATCTGTTTTTCTGGGCTCCACGAGGAAAGAAAGTCAATTAAACAAAAAGTCGAATAGCCAGGGCTTTATCGGGGTTTGCGCACCCCGGCGAGGTTCTCAGGTCCGCAGAACGTGGGCCGGGGAAGACGCGCCTGAACAAAGAAAAGCGCGCTCTTTAAGGAAAAGAATTTCGCGGGCTTCGTACTTCGCGACTGGGGATTGGTCCTGTGATTCCAGGTGTGGGCTTCAATCCCTCAGTCTGACGTCAGCCACCTTTTTCCCGGGCATGGCTGCCGTTTTGTCCCTGGACCAGCCTAACATCTATGATATTTATTATATAGTGATAATGCCAATATATTCATATTTCCCCACATACAAATGTCACACACTATTCTTTGTCTTACTTTTTTTTTTTTACTTTGTTAGTTCTTCAAATATTTATTGCAAGTCTAATATATACATTGTTCTGTGTGCTAACGATATATCAGTAAGCAAAAAAAAAAAAAAACCCAACTCATGCCTTTGGAAACCTATATCTATCTTTTGATATTAAAATATTTGCTCCTACTTCTTTGTTGATAGATTCATAATATATCAATACATGGGTTATAATGTATTTTACCAGACCTTGATTTGTGAATATTTAGATGATTTGTAATCTTTTCCTATCACAAATACGTGATATTTAGTGAATATCTTTGTATATAGAGTGCCTGGAAGAGTGCTTGAAGTAGAGTAAACACTCATTTTTGAGTGAATAAATAAATCCTTTTATATTTGAGGGAGTATATTTTCTGATAAATAGCTATAGGTAGAATTGATAAGTCAAAGGATTTTTTAAAATTAATTTTATTGAAGGAGCACTGCATTATAACATTATATAGGTTTAAAGTAGACATCATAGTGCATCAACATCTGTAAATAATGCATAAGTTCACCACTATTTCAGTTTTTTTCACTATGCAATTACTCCCCTTACCTTCTTTGTCCACCTACCGTCCCTCTGTTCTTCCTGTAACCATTGATGGACTTTTGTTTGACTAAAAGTGTATCGTTTGATTTAGTTCATTTTTTTAAAAGTCTTTTTTGTTTAATTTAGTTCATTCGCTTGTAATATATAGAGATTCTTCTTTATACCACATGAGTGATATCATGTGATGTTTGTCTTTCTCCTTTAGACAATCTCATTAAGCATAATTCCCTTCAGGTCCATCCATGTTGCTGAAAAATGGCAAGATTTCATCCTTCTTGATGGCAGAGTAGTATTCCATTGTGCTTATATACCACATCTTTTTTTATCCATTTATCTGTTGATGGGCAGTTAGATTGTTCCAGATCTTGGCTATTATAAACAATTCTGCAATGAACATGGTAGTGCATATATCTCTGTGAATTTGTGTTGTATTTTTAGGGTAAATACTAAGCTGAGGAATAACTGGATCATCTGGGATTTACAGTCTCAATTTTTTGAGGAATATCCATGCTGCTTTTCATAATGTTGCACCATTTTACATGCCCACCAACAGTGTCTAAGTGTCTAAGTGTCTAACAGTGTCCTTTTCTCCAAATCTTCTCCAGCACTAATTGTTTCCCATCTCAGTTGCGAGGTAATGTATTATTATTGTTTTGATTTGCATTTCCCTAGTGAAAAAGTAGGACCTATTTTCATGTGGCTGTTGGTTCTGTTTGTCTCCCCTAGAGAAATGTCTATTAAGATCATTTGCCCATTTTTAATTGGATTTTAGTGTGGGATTTTTTGTTGTTGAGTTTCATGAGTTCTTTATATACTGTGGATATTAACCCCTTTCCAAATATACAATGTGCAAAATCTTCTCCCACTCAGTAGGATGCCTTTTTTGTTTTGATGATAGTATCTTTTGCTATGCAAAAACTTTTTAGTTTGATGATATCCTGTTTGTTTATTTTGGATTTTATTTGCCTTGCTATTTGAGTCAAATTCCTACAGACATCTCTTAGGTCAATGTGAAGATTAAAATTATAGTGAAGGACAAAAAGGAAATGGTGGTTAACTTACTGTATTTTATATACAGATACAAATTTAAAAAAATTTATTTCCAAATTTGTGTTCAAAGCAATTTATACTCTTATAATATATGAGAGTAGAGTCTTATTTTCTCTCGCCACTATGATATGTAATCTGGTGAGTTAAAATGCCATCTTTTAATTTTAATTTTATTACTCTTGTCATGAATGAAATTAAGCATCTTTTTAATTCTTAGAGGTTTGCTTTTTTCTGTGACC
This sequence comes from Solenodon paradoxus, assembly GCA_004363575.1. Lineage (NCBI taxonomy): Eukaryota > Metazoa > Chordata > Mammalia > Eulipotyphla > Solenodontidae > Solenodon > Solenodon paradoxus. The sequence continues at coordinate 6,606 of RJWH01003438.1, forward strand.
ATCTGTTAATACTCTCTACTCTTCTATTATGTCAAAGATATTTTATTTATTGACCATAGAGCTCTTGATATACCAAGGAAGATCTCTCTTTGTAATAATACAAGTTGAAAATATTTTGCTCAGTTAGTTTTCCTTGATTCTACATTGTCACCATGCTGTATACATTTTCTTTATTTTTATGTAATTGAATTTTTCGTTGTCTATTTTTGACAACCTTAATGCTGGCTTCTATAATTGAAGCTTAATAGTGGCAATATAGCTGCTATAGTTCCAGCAATCAGATGCATAGTTTAAACAGGAAGAGATAGGAAGAAAACTGTTGCAAAATGACTAATGCTAGCTGAATTAGATTCCTGTTAAATTTTTGCTTTCTTACTTTTATTCCTTTCTTGTTTGCATGCATTTCTCCCCTTTCTTGCTTTTTCCTTCCTTCCTTCCCTGGAGTAATTCTTATTTCAGTGATAGTTTTTGTACAACCCTCACCCTGGAATCTCTGTTGAATGAGCAGTTGCTAAGGGATCTCACTTAACCTAGTTGGAGCTCAAAACCCCACATCCTGTGCGAGCTTGTCATTGTTCAGCTCACAGCTACCTGGTAATTATTTGACTAGCTTCGTGAAGTTTTATTCAATGAATGCATGACTTATGGCTCAACACAGATTCAAAATGAGTCTTCTGAAAATTTTCAAAGTTAATTTTCTGTATAGCTTCTTCATTTGCAGAACTCCTTGCAATTTCCTGCCACTTCTGCCTAATTGAACTCCAATTTTTGTCTCTTTTAACTCAGAGTCCCCAAAACTCTGATTACTCTCTCTTCCCATGATAGCTGGAAAGTATCTCCAGAAAGAAAACTAGGGTAACTGTAATGCTGACTCATTTGCGGTCCTTCTCCTAGACATGCTGTCTGTTGTACAATAACTGGAAACTGTTTTGGACACCCACACATGCCTCCCCTTCCCCCTACCCCCTAGTTTTCTATTTGTGACAACAGGTTACATCCAGTTGTTGCTTTTCCATCATGGCTGGAAGTGAAAGATCTTAGTTTCCTTCTATGAAAAACTTTCCAGAAGGCCAACTATGATGGGCAGAAATGTGCTTCCCAATTCCTGGAATCTGTGAATATGTTACTGTCCATGGCAAAGGGGACTTTGCAGATAAAGTTAAGGTTCTTAAAATGGGAAGAATATTCCTGCTTGGCCAATGTAAACACAGAGGTCCATATAAGGAAGAGGAAATGTGAAATTTAGCAAAGCATATGCAAAGACAGACACAGAGGTTGGAGAAATAGGCTTTGATGGAAAAAGGGGTCTATGAGTCAAGGAATATAAGCAGCTTTTAGAAACTGAACAAGAAAGGAAAACAAATTCTCCCATGTAGCCTCCAGAAACAACACAGCCCTGGCTGTCACCTTGATTTTGGCTCACTAAAACTCATTTTTAACTTCTGATCTCCAGAATTGTAAGATAAAAAGCTTATGCAGTTATAAACACTCTGCTTATAGTAACTTGTTCCAATAGGAATAAGAAACTGAGTCACCCAACCAGTGTCACAATGGCCAGAATTTAGTCACATAGTCACCCTCTCTCCTGCAAGGGAAAATTGGAAAATGTATTTTTAAAACATGGGCCCAGAGATGTCTTGTCTTAGTCTGTCCAGGTTGCTGTAATAAACTATCACAGTCTGGATGGATTATAAACAACAGAACCTCCTTCTCACAGTTCTGGAGCCTGAAAGTTCAAGATCAGTGTGCTACTATGGTCAGGTTATGGTGAAGCCTCTCTCCTAGGTTGCAGAGTGCCGAATTCTCACAGTGTGCTTATGTTATGGAAGGGACAAAGGATCTCTCATGAGTCTTTTTTATAAGAGCACTGATCTCAATTCATGAGAGCTCTTCCTTCATGACCTAATCATCTCCCAAAGACCTCACCTTATACCATTCATTACCTGAGGGGGTTAGGAATTCAACATAGGAATTGGGGTGGGGGGGTACTTTCAGATCATGGCAAACCTACAATAGATTAGGTTTCTAGTAAAATTAGAATTTCTTTTCTCAATACTTACTAAAAGTGAACAGCCACTGTTACTCTGTTACTGTTACGGCTCTTTGGAATAAACCAAGTGGGCACTCTTTTGGAAGTATTTTAGACAGGTTTATTATGCACTGGCTCAGCAGGGGTCCTTCCCCACAAAGGTTGAGCACAGGCTTCCCTTTGGAGAGCACTAATATAGGCTAGAGCAAAGCAGCACAAGAGGGATGTAAATTAGGGGAAGGAGTTTCAAGCAAGGGAAGTTCTTTGTCTGCTGGCAACATTCCAGCAAGCTCAGGTCATAGGATGTTTTTATGGCTTTGCTTCTTGGCAGCTGAAAGCCATGAGCAGGCCTTTTCCCCCCACATTACAATGAATATTTTTGTTTTAGTTCTTTATTATTTTAATTGTTTTAAGGTATTTTAATATCTAGAAAGTCTACTTCCTTTTTTAAAGACTTTTTCTGAATATTGTTTCTTGTTTATTCTGCCATCTGTATTGCCTTAGTAGCCAATGCTCTATTATCTGGTATGTACTGAAATTTTCTGTAGGGATAGAGAAGTGTCGCTTCCTAACTATTATGCATAACTGGTCATAAGTTGTCTGGTTTAGTAAGAATCAGAAAGCCTACTCACTTATTCACTCTCAGTTGAATACATAAAAACAGAAGTAATCTAAAATGTTGATAAGGACTATTATGCAAGAGTTTTAATTCTTTGAGTACTCTGCTATTTCTTGAGAGACTTGGATATATAGAATTTCAGGGCACACTTGGATGTCAATATAAAGAAGAAAAATGAACTAGAGAGATCATTTAAAATGATTACCAGCTTGGAGGAGCTTAGTCCTGTAAAGTGAATGCTTTAATTGGCATCAACAAATGGATAGACAAAACAGAATGTAACCAAAAGAGACAATGCTTAGACAAATCAAGATAGCAACTTTAATTGTCTCCTTCAAAGTATGACAAAATTTCCAGCTAACTTCAAAAGGGGAAGTCACATTTGCTTAAAATAGAAAAACAGAGAGGAGTGTGTGTATGTCTGTATAATCTGCATTTTTATTCAGGTAAATATGATTTTATGATTTCATGAGAAATATAAATATCAAGGGAAGGAGGTCCTTGGCTTGTAGACACTATTGTTCTCAGACTTGACTCCCTGCCATTAGAAACTATAGGCACTGAGCTGAAATCAGACCTGAACTTCACAGACCTGGTTCTGGAAGGAATGTTAAATGTCATCTGGAGTAACCCATCTCCCTTCCCATGCTTAATTCCTTTGGGCATAATCCTCACAAAGCTGTTACCAAATATGAGCTTGCACACCTCCGGATCCTCACTGAAGGCAGCCTGTTCAATTTTTGCTGAGCTCTGGTTACTATAATCTTAAACTTGTTGATCTAAATTCCATTTTGATAAAGTGTTTATCCATCGCTTTTAGTCTTATCCCTTGGGGACGAATGCACAAATCTAATCTTCATTTTGTTTAATAGTTCTTCGACTCTCTAACTGTGGCTACTACCTCCACAATGTCTTGTCTTCAGCTAGCTAAGCAGGTCTAGTTCCTTCAGTTACTTGTAATAGGACAAGTGGTCAGATCTCTTCGTCACCCTCGTGTGTCTTTATAAACGCGCTTGAGCTTTTGCATGTCACTTTAGGTAATTAATGCAATAATACAGGTGTGAAATATTAATTGCTAACAGCATATTCCCTTTCCTCTAAATTCTTGCTATCAAAGTGTTTTCAGTAGGCTAGCAAGATCACCTAGGAATTTGTTAAAAATGAAAACTCCACAGACTTACCCCAGACCTACTGAAGAAGAATTTGTATTTAATAAGATCCCAGGTGACTCATATGAACTTTAGAATTTGAAAAACATTGTTCTAGATCAGTAATTCTTGAATTTGACAGCACTTTCGAATCACCTAGGGAGTTTCACAAAATATTGATGTCTGGGTCAATTCTTGGAGATTGCTGAAAAAAAGTGAATTCTCTTGGAAGCATCACTACTACTTATCTTTCTGTAAGAATGTTGAAAAATAAGGAGGTATTGGATGCAGAGTCAAATAGGTATCTAATGGGCCAAAAGCACTAAACAATTCCAGTCAAAGGAAACTCAATATCCATCTACTAATTGGTGGTGCTATCCAGTCTTGGTCCTACTCCCTTCAGATGTAATATAATGCTTATTGGCTTTTTATTATTATAAGAATCTGGATAACAAAACAAAATTCACTCAGCTGGAACTTAGAAGTCACTGTAACAGGGACAATAAATTTTATAGCCTATGAGAGCATGTTATTTTATATTAAGAATTTGTTGATTATTAAAAACTTTCAAATTTATTTGTTTATGCCATTTGGTGATTCAAGACTCAGACTCCAACAGATGCCTACTACATGGAGGCGGGAGACATAATCAATTTTTTGTAGAAATTTGAGTCTGTGATTTTTAAACCACTCATCATCTATCATTTTCAAAGGAGTGGCAAAGTATTTAAACTTACCTTTATAAAAAATAAAATAAAATATAAGCTTTTGTATAGTATCCACAAAAATTTAGATTGAAAACTTTTCTAACACATTGACAATAGAAAAGAATGGGAGAAGCAAAATAGAGAAATAGGGAGATTTTGAAAATACTGTTTTGAAAAAAAGGGAAGAATCAAAGAGAAAATTAGAAATTTGTTGGTTGAATAACATTTATCTGTGTAGAATAAATGAATTCACTCATTTTATCTAACCCCACAAGGAAAAATCTCTCAGCTTCATTAGAAAAAACAATAAACAGAATGGATATAATATTTCTGGAGCATCTTGTAAAATAACTTTCATTGTGTTGAAGGGAAAAAAAACACATTTTGTTGACTCACATGTCATGTTCGATTAATGATTCTGGCTGTTTGCACTTTGGGTGCTTCTGCTCTAGATAAAGCCAGTGACATGGTGAGAAATACACCAAACCATTATGATTAGACTTAAAGACATTCCCTAAAAATATGAAACATTGGGAACTTACTCTAAAGTATTCCCCAAACTTTTCTGGTGACCATATTCTTCAGAAATCTCATTATTTCCTGTGATGTAGCAGCAGGAAATTGTGATAATTTTAATCTCTAAAAGGGTATAGAGAAGGTTAAAAGAGGTTGAAAAACTCTTTCTTGGCTTCTGGTAACTAGGCAGTTGGGAGGAGCACTAGAGACTGTCTTAGTCTTCTTCCCTCTACTCTCTTCATTGTGTCTCTGAGCCATGTGCTCATTCTGTTGTTCTTTCACTTACTCTGTCCTCCATACAGTCAAGCCAGAAATATCCAGAATACTGACTGCATGTCTAGCACTGTGCTGGCCTCTAAGGATTCAGCAGCGAGGCAGACGAAAGGTCTGTCTTAGTATTAAGCAGTAAGGACATACTCATGATTGAAGTGCAGGAGATTACACAGCTGTGCCTACTCATCTAGTTATCATTCCTTCACCTCATGGAGGTCCAGGCAAGTATATCTGGAGCCTGAGGGGATGTCAAGGTCTTCATGATACAAGTGCTAACTGGCCTAAGAGGGGTGCGTAATCCCCAGTGTTTCTTCCTTCCTAGTCCATTTTCTTTCTTTCTCTTGTATAGCGTCTATGAGGACCCTGGAAGGAAAGGCCCTGGAAGAGGAAACAGCAAGTCCTAGCAATGAAAGAACCAAGTGTCAGAGAGGTTGATGGAAAGATCAAGGCCCACATTTCATCCTTCCTTTCTGCAAATACATCACCCTCAGGAAGAGAGATGTGTATTCATGCAAAAACTAGTATGGTCAACTGTCCTTAACACCTTCTATCTGACTGTTAGTATTTTACCTACAACAACAAATACATGCCATATATAGGGACTTGAGAAATCTTAGAATGATGGAATTTCTCCCCACCCTTATTTGTGCTTATACGTTGGAGCTACATCTGGAGATAGAAAGACTCCACTTAATCTTAGGAATAGTCCGTGTATGCTGAAGTAGGAAACACACTGCATTTAGCATCAGAATTTGCCACAGGGCACCTGAAGAACTGACTCTAAATCACCGAGCCTTCTTCGTTAAGTGGGGAAAAAAAATTCCATGCCTCTGCAGAGTGAACGGGTTAATAAGTTTGCTAGTGGTAGAGTTTATCTAAGTGTTACTTTGTAGTTATTATAGTCAGTACTAAAACTGTTGAATCATTGAATCCTCAAGGAAATCTGTGGGAAAGCTCCATGAGTCATTACTCTGATCCAGTCTTGACCTCTGCTTGGCACTAGATGTCTCAAAGAGAGGAAAAAACAAAACAAAACAGTAAAATGATGAGACCCAATGACTAGAACATCCTGGCTAATTTCCAACATTTTTTTTTTTTTTTTTAACATATTTAAGTCTGATTAAGAGGTGAGTTGAGACATGCCTATAAAGACAAATGTATAGCTCAAAACTTCTGTCATTGTGTATAGCCCACAAGAATTCTTTTAAAGTTGTTAGTACTTTTAAAATCCATTTGTCTTAATTTCGTGAGTGGTATAAGATTCTATATGTAGAAAACATTGACAATTGTCAAAAAGATATAGCAGTAATTAATGTTTATATGATTCTTGGTTTTTATAAACTGCTTCCTTAGTCATTTGTCTCTTACAAGAATGTGTGAAAGCTGTAATTCTTGTTCTACATGCTTTTGTGCTTGGTAATACTAACCTGAGTATCTTATCAGGAAGAATTACAAATGGGTAGACCTGGGACTTGAACCTAGGTCTTTTGAATCTCAAGTCCATAGAGTTAATAAAAAGTAAAATTAATAGTCAGGTGCTATGATTAGAGACTGACCTCTCCCAGCACTCAGGAAATGCAGATTCCAGTCCAAATTTTGTCATCAGCCGTGTCACCTCTAACAGTCCTTCCTTTTGCTAGGTCTCAGTTTCTTCCTTGGCCACAATGAGCAGGCAACTGCATCTGAGAAGGGACTCAGATAAGTGTCAGAAATCAGATGATATTTCAGCTACATTTCGATGAAAGTGTTTTACATAAAGAGAGGGAATGGGAGAAGAGAAGGACCTTTCAGAAGGAAAATAAGACATGTACAAGGCAAGAAGATAAAAGAATACAATCTCTTCAGCTAGCCATGACCTTTGGTAAGGCTGGAGCACGGGATTTACTGAGGAAATGGTGTGCGATCAGCCTGGAAAGTTACACATCAGCCAAAAGCTAAAGAAAGCTTGTATTTTGTTAGAATGGATTTATTGGAATAAAAATGTGATGTGGATCTAGAAATCTATGAACAAATAATATTTTATTGAATTATAATGATAACACAGGCCAATAACAGAAAAAAGAAAAAGTCTTTGTAAGGTGCCTTAAGGGTACTGAGGAGTTAGATTTTTTTCTCTGAAGCAATGAGAATCTGATTTTTGGACTATTTTCCTGGAAGACATGAAGGGGCTGGATTAGAAAGAAAGAGGCTAGAAGTAAGACCAGCCAGGAAACCATTATGTAATATTGAGGCAAAGGAGAGAACACGTGTGAGAAAGATTTAGGAAGCAGAACTGGCAGAAACGACGACCAGCTGGGAAGACCCAATAAGCAGGCATGGTCATGGGGCTGGACAAGTAGGATGGTGAGCCATGTCTGCCCCTTGACGGACGGGGTGATTGAACTGTGTCTGTAGTGGGCTAGGGCTGCAGGAAAGTAGATACAGTGTGAGGAGAGAGTCTTCCTTTCCTACAGGCTCTTGTCCTCTGCTTCACTGTTGAAGGAGTGGTCCCTTCTAGTCGGTGGACGCTGTATCAGCATCACTGGGCAGCACCCGGGGCCCCAGTGTGCAGTACTGAATCAGATTCTGCTTTTTAACAAGAGTCCCAGGTCAGTGAAATGCACATTAAAATCCGGAAGCACTTACTTTGGGTAACTCTTGGCCAACACTTTTCCTTTGGCAAGAGCATTGTAGAGAGAGCAAGGAGAGAAGTATCATAAAGCATAAACTATAGTGCTGAAGGTTCAAATTATTAATCATAAGACTGGAGATCCAGAGATAGACATTTTTCTTTGTCTGAGGTTTATACCTGAAGGGAATTATACCTAACTACTAATCTTAACTCTCTGATCTTCTGCTTCATGTTTCCACTGCTGTACTTTGTGTAGATTTGGCTCTTAAACTTACTTAAAAGATCATAAAGTGAAGAAAGCTACTTAGGGGAAATTAAGGGTATCAAAAATTAAAGTTAGTAAACTTTTTCTTATTTCTCTGGCATCTTTAGGAACTTGTTATTCATGGGATTTAAGGAATAGGCAAGTGGGGTTTTAATAAAGGCTGAGCTAAATCCTTATCTTCATGGTCAGAGAAGACAGTTGCAGGGGCAGGGTCACATGGTCCTGGGGCTGAGTTGGAGCAGGCAGCTTCAGACATGGAGCATGAGACTGCATCATTGAGACATTTTCTTTGTGGCTTAGGGCCTCTTCTTTCTTCCAGACATGAATCTTAGTGGGTGTGATGCTTCCTTCCCTTTTCAGCCCTGTATCCATTTTGTTAGATTGAATATATTGGAATGAAAACTTGGTAAGGTTCTAGAAATCCATGGGCAAGCAATAATATTTGATTGAAATTATAAAGATGATTTAGACCAATAGCTGAAAAAGAAAAAGGCTTTGTAAAATTCTTAAAGCACACACCAAGATAAAGAGCAGAATATGTTGCCTTTTCACAACTTAAAATGGCATACATTTCTAGAAACAAGCTTAATTTAAGCCTTGACATGCACCACCAAACTCAGGACTTCCAAAATTGACAGATGTATTAGTTGCACCAAGAGCATAGCTGAAGGTAGATCACATTCGGTTGCCCTTGTGATGACTGGAAGGGCTGTATGTCAGAATAGAGAACTGGCAAGGAAGAATGCATTAACTTCAGAAGTGCTCAAGTGATGCAGTCTAAACAAATCACAGATGAATTTAGTGACAATGTTAAGTTGTTTTTCAAGAACAAAATAAATGATAGGGGTATTATGTTCTGAACTATTCTAGTTTCTGTGAGCCACAGCTGTGAAGAGAATTTATTTCTCAGAAACAGGACAAAGACTTCGAACAATCAGAAACACAGCAGCGTCCAAAGCTACTCTCCAGGAATGACTATTTTATATTACATTTACATTTGGGGTGGTTTTTAGCAGCACTGTCTTGGGAGACACTCACCTGGACTCTTGTTCTGACTGTTACTAGCTGTTTGGAATGAGGATCATTTCAGAAGACTGAATTGATCCATCAAACCATCCTGTGGCTATTTCCTTAGTTCCTGGGTATTCAGTATATAATCATGCTCATCAGCTTACATAATTTCTATTTTAGCTCCTGAACCTTGGGATGTAGGATATTGTGGTTTCAAGGATAGAGGTTCCTAAAATTTCCTCTTCTCACCTCCTGTACCAACATCACTGAGATGTGAGAGGTTCTCATTTTACCCATTTGTTTGCTCTCTGCAGAAGATATGGGAATAGTCATGAATGATTCCAAGTTCAACAGACTGGTGACTTGAGTTATATGGCTCCTACAGAAGGAATGTCTAGTATAAAAAGAAATTCTTTGCTACCTGTACCAACATATCTTGCCGTCTCTAAATTCATATATAACACAACACACTTAAGTGAGGGGATATAACTTTGTGAGAGGACACCAAAGGGAAAAGACTGGATGCTGGAAACTATAATTATGGTGTAATTAAATTCTCATGTTGAAAACTTTGATCAATGGGAGAGATTCGATAGAAGAACCAGCAGATAAATAGCAGATCTCAGGAGGAATTCCCTATGACTTTTAAGATACATGCATTTAGTGTGTGGTGGTGGGGAATCTCATGAGAATTCAAGGGCATACCACCTCTGTACTCTCCCACTCAAAAGCTATGGGTTTTTTGCATAGTCTCTCTGGAGTCATATAGCTTGGTTGAAAGGAAAAACCTGTGCCTTTTAATGACTCATTTTGAAGAAGCAGTGACCTATCACCTTGCAGTGCTTTGAGACCTTCACTGCCTCACTTTATTTTCCTTCTCTCTTGGTGCTCAGGGATTGAATTTCCTGACCTGTAGTTGACAAAACTCATAGTATGATCATTTAATAGTATTTCATTTAAAATACACATTCCTTTGAGGAAACGCCTACTCATATCTTTCGATCTAAATGAGAGGCAGAGATCGGTGAATTAGGGAAAATAACCAAAATACACATGGTATCTGGTGTTTTAGATGTTGATTAAACACAATTAGTACTTAAAATCTTGCCTACTTTTATCAAGATCATAATCTTTTTTTTTTTTTTAAGGAAAGTTGCCGACAGGAATGAAGGCAGGTAGTCAGGGAGGTAGGAAAAGAGAAGAGGAAGAAGCACTTTATTTCTTTTTATTTAGTTGCTCACATTGGTTGGTCCCCCTGGTCCCAGGTCTTGAACCCAGGACCTTGGGATGTATGTGGGACTGCTCCCAGGTGTACTAGACTGCTAGGCCATGAGGGCACATCCCCTTTTGATAGTTCGAGAAACTTACAGAATAGAGCCTGAAAGTGTATCATAGATCAACAGTCACAATCCTTTCAAAGTGTATTCTATTGCCTTGAGTTAGGCAGAGACTGAAGAGGAAGCATCATGTTTCATAGTGGGGGATGAGGGCGGGCAGTGGTCTTCACAGGAGGTTGGCGTCTATTTGGGAAGGGATAGAAAAAGAATGGGGAAAGGTCTATACCACTGATATTGCTGGTGCATGTTTCATAGATGTTACACCTGTGCTACTATATATTTTTTAAGTCTAAGTGAAGAACTCCTCTAGGTTGAATCTAGGAAGAGAAGTCAAGAAAGTGACTCAAAGAGGGATTGTATGGTGTACCTGGGGCCATATTGTGTTAACTGTCACTTATTATCCTTACGCTCAGAGGAACTGAGGGCAAGTTGCCTAGCCTGGCCACTCCAGGGGCAAAACCTTGGCATGCCAAACAACAGGTATTCAAGAACAGAGTCAGTACTGGTGCAGCTAAGAGCTCTCTGGACATGGCGTCTCAAAAATCATGTCTGCATGTTTGACCCAGGTTCATACGAGATATATTATTTTCAATGAAATTGGGTCTTGAGTGTGTATTTCCATAAGGTCTTATTTCTTTCATTGTTGATAAGCAACAATTTTTAAAATTAAAATTGGCATCACACTTGATCAGCCAACATCAATTAGTATTTATATATCAGAGGGAGTTTGCATACCTTTCAGGATCATTAAAGACCAACTGATGAGGAACAAAGATAGTAAAACATAAATGACTAGAAAAATGTTTTTAAGGAAAAAAGGGAATAGTCTAAATGAAGATACCTTGCCATTCAATCTATTTTACCTTAGTCTATTATCAAATATCTGAAAATGAATAGGAAGTAGGGAAAACTACTCATGCTCATCTCTAGTATACTCCATTATGTTTAAATATTGACATGCAACACATTCTGTATGCATTTTTATTTGACTCAGTGAGCTCCTTTTTAGGTCATTAATAGGCTTCTTCCACAGAGACAAGTCTCACAACTAATATAGGTGCAGATGATTGTCAGTATATGAAAGAGTTCTGTTCAAAGTATGTATTGGTACTCAGAGTTATAACAACCTTCCAGATTTGGCCTCAAAAGTCTATGAATCCATTCTGTTGCTACCAGTTGGAATTGGAGACTACTTGGAAGTTAAGTGTGAGCTCCTCAGGGACTCCCTAGAAATCTTAGAATATCTGTTTTCCTAAAGGCTGTCGGTCAAAGCTGGGGGTCTTTGGAGTGGGAGAAAGAAGACATCATGTCTGGAAGAGGGACAGTGGGGTGGGAGAGATGACAAACACCCATCACTCCATGGTGAAGGCTTGCCAGGCAGACTGCCTGCAGATCTTCAGCTGTCAACTTCCTCCTGCTGAAGACCCGAAAAAGAAAATTTGCTCAGAAGTAGAAAAGCGGATGTCTGGGTAGATATTGTGGAGTAAGGACAGTAGTGGAGCATATTCTTTGTTTTCCCAGTTCTTTTTCCCTTGCTTTATAATTTACCTGTTTTAATTCGATGTTATTTTTAAACAGACTACTCCAGTGCTAGAAAATGAGATTGTTCTGATATGCAAATGTGGGCTATAGTAAATAAATAGAAAGGAAGGGCATTGTCAAGTGATAACATTTTCTCCTTACATACAGTTCCCCTTTTTACCTAATTCCACCAGTTTCTCAAAGTTTTCTTATTTTTGTCCTTATTGGAAAAGAGATTCTCTTTTTCTGGACTGCCTCATTACATTAAGACACTGTGCAGGGCATTGGGAATTTGCTGATTCTCTTCACAGAAAAGAACACTGTGTAACTTCACAGAGCATAAGCTGAGAAAATACCATTAAATATATTTTTAGGTAAGTACCAAAAGGAATGTTTAAGTTTTCTTACTTTGACCTTCAAAGTGCATTCTTATTAAGGATTTGTGGTATTAAATAATAAGGGAAGAGGCAAAGGAAACATAGGACTTTGAAAAACTTTTTTTGTTGGAAAAACTACATTGGATTAAACTCAATCTATACTTAGTCAATACATCGCACAGCTACAGAGCTTGATGCCAAAAAATTTATCCTAATACCCCTGAGATACACAGCACTCATTTTTTTCAGGCCAACTGAAGTTAACATCTCAAAGCTTCTTAATTACAAAAATGTTTCTATTCCATTCTAATAAGAAAGCTTCCACCAGAAAAAATATGATATCCAGGTAAAAGTCTTTATTCTTTCCTTTTTATTGCCATGATAAGTACTCCAGAGGCATAGCTTAAAATCAGTGACATCTACTTTTCAAGAAGAGGCTTTCACATTAAACAATTTTAAATTTAACAATTAAAACATTAATATTTTTAGTAACATTGTCACAAAATTGCACCTCTGGAAGGAGGAGTCCTAGTAAGAAGAGAATAAAGACACTTGTAGTTTTGATGGAATGTCCTTGTGGGGCTCCATGTACACAGAATTCATGAGAAGTTTTCTTGAAAATTTGTGTCTTTCTTGATGTTTTACCATACCATTTTTTAATTAATCTCTTGAGTTATCAATTGGTATAATTTTGGCCAAGAATCTAGATTTTTGCGGTTCTCAGGAAATTTGATAAGCCACAAAGCCTATGAGGAAATTTCCTTGGAATCACAACTCTACATTCTTTGGCAGTAATTTTCCATCATATACTCTCTTATAAATGTAGATTCCCATCCACTATATTCTATTTACTTATATTCAGTATTACAAGAATTATCATCTCCAAATTATTATATTATTGCAATCATAAAATTTACAATATTATTTAAAATGTCATAAATAACTCATAATAATGGAAATAATCCTTAATTACTATTAATTTCACCTTAGTCCCAATTTAGAATGGTTTTGCTATTGCTAACTCAGCTTTGAGGCTCTCCTTCATCTTGATTATTCTGAAAACAAAGTCATCAACCTATATTTAATTTTGTAACATAGATCTCACAGCCAAATATTGCAGCTAAATCCAAACACTGCCTGGATCCATGCTTCCTAGGAAAGCAAAAATCTAGTATGAAACTAGTATGCTTCCTCTGTGCCTAGAGAAAAGTCACTGAATAATTTAGATAGGGCCTATGCAGATTCATGATCAGAGCTACTGTTATGATGCATGGGCTGAGGATCTTGAGAAATAAACAAAAGCAACCTTCTCTTTACAATTAGATTAAGATTTCAGAATGGATCAGGTCACTTTGCACATGTGTGTCTGTGTGTGGCAGCAGCAGGTGTCCATTTTGGACAATACTGTTAGTTTTTACAATTACGGTCATAGCTGTGGATTGGTGTAATGAAATTTTAATTCATGTGGCCTGGACAATTTGAGTTTAAATTTTAATGTATGGTATATAGGCTGTTTCAGTTAGGCTTGGTATTATAGGAAAGCTGGGATGAGTTTAGATCTTTCCACTGTTGGTTGGATAAACAATATTTACTCCATATCTAGGGATGTAAGTTCTGTATGCCATTTAGAGCACTAATGGAGGTCTGAGATTTCCATTTTACCTGCTGGTTCTAAGTAGGCAGCATTGGACTGATTGCCTAGATTTTATGTTTGCATTCTAGATCAAGAGAGGCCTCAGGAGCCTCTAGGGTAAGTTTGGATTGATGTGGTATGCTCATGGGCCTGGGTTATACCCTATAATATTATTTAAAATTGGTTCTGTATTTTTCAGTGATATAATCTTTATTCTTGGCTTTAATTTTTCAGAGAGCAAAACTCAGAATTCATAAACATGATAGATTTTATTAATGCAATAATAAAAGGATGAAGCCTTTTTCTAGTCATTCTCTGTTTCCAAAGATCAGTAAATAAGGAGCTGGAGTGATCTGAAAATAGTTCTTCAGTTAGAAAAATTCTAAGTCAGTCCTACAAGTACAAAAAATAATGGAAGATAGAAAATGAAATATTATGTCAAATTATTAACAAGAAGAGAAGGAGAGAATCTTAAGTGAGACATAGATATTAGAGGAAATTGAACAGGTATGAAGGGGAAAATGAGAACTTAAGGACTTGAAGTTCAAACTAGACTTCATAAAAGGGAAAATAAGATGTACTCAGGTATAGTTTCCCTTTGATGTTTCATTGCTGACCATAGTATATAAGTCTTATGAGAATAGAGCCATACCTTTGTCAGTGTGTGTGTCAGACTACATCTACCAACAGAGCTCTAAGTGTCAATCCCCTCTGTCATTTTCTTCCAGTTTTCTCTTTCCCTCCTCGAAAACCACAATCTTTATTTCATAGGCTTAGAGAATTATTTTAGTTCATTTGTTTTGTTTCTTCTTAGTCCACATATGAGTGAAACCATTGGTATTTATCTTTTTCTTTATGACTAGTTCTACTTAGCATACTCAGCTCAAGTTCAACTTGTTACAAAAGCCAATATTTTATTTTTTTAATCATAGAATAATATTCCATTGAGTACATAGACCATATCTTCTTTATCTAGTCATCCACTGACAGACATTTAAATCAATTCCACATCTAGGCAATATGATTGTACAGCTATGAACAGAGTGGTACAGAAATGTCTTTGGATTTGTGTTTTTTAATTCTTCAGAATACGCATATATACCTAGAAGTGGAATTGCTGAATCATATGGTAGTTCTGTTTTTAATTTTTTGAGGAATATCCATACTGTTTTCCAAGAGAATTTGTTTTACATGGTAACTAGATCGGAGAAGATCACGTAAACCCCAAACAACAAAACAGAGCAAGAGGAACAACATTTGAAGTACAGTCATTCCTTGGGACATGCTGAAAGAGACCTTTTAAAAGTTTTAGTTATAGAGTCTAAACCAAGATTGTGAAACCACCTTTTCTCTTTCCTGCTGACTGTTCTCTCAACTATCTCGAGGTTGCTTACACCCCAAATCCAGACAACTCTCCCATCAAAAGGAGAGGATAAGATATAGTACATTAAAACTCTTCAGAGATTCAAATCACTAGGACTCCCTGAAGAAAGTTTTCAGGATGATCTCAAAGACAAGAAAAATTAAGTTCCAAAACTGATTTGGTAGCATTTTGTAGACGACAATGGGTATAAGCAGGAGACATAATCATTTAATTAGTCATTTAGTATTTTGCTGTTTTTAAATACCTTTACATATATGCTTTCCTTCGACTTTCACAATAAGATGGATTGCTTCCAGGATCATCAATGATGGAACTGAATCTCAGCTGGTTATTTGCTAAAGGGCGTTCAGCTGGTAAGTGAGATCTAACACTTGTGAGTAGTGCCATTTACTTTCTTCCTCTGGGACACACTATTCCCAAGCCCAGAATATGGTTCTGAGTCTGAATAATGACCAATGGTGAGCTAGAATCTAGACAATATAGAAAGTACAAATATTTTAAGAACTACTGATTTGAAAAGCAGTGTGATCAATTATATGTTAAATTTGATACGTTGACCTTTTCAGAAACTCTTAAAGTGTGTCTACATTTAATTTGGGGGAATAATAGTCTTTTAAACCAATGATTTAAAGCCTATTCAGGCAGGTTTAGAAAACTCTTGCACATCTTATGAAACAAACTTGCCCAGTCAGTCTGAACAGTTACTATTATGAATAATTTCTCTTTCTCTAGGGGATTTTTCTATTTATTGCTCTTAATTATTTGCTTTTCAAGAGCCACTGTAGATTTCCTGGGAAACCCTTAAGAGAAGGAAGTCATCACGCTGGGAGAAGCGTCAATCTGATGATTCTCTGGTATTAAAGCCACTGGTCTGCGGGTGACAGCAATTACCCTTCATTAGCCCAGTAGAGCTAGTGGAGCAAAGTTCTAAATGGGCACTTGACATGGGTATTAACTTTATCTTTTCAGAAGAAAAGCTGCTTTCGGGAAGGGTGTTCAAAACTGGAGTTGAAACTTTGGAAAGAAAGAAAGAGAATTTCAAGCTATTTCCTTTTGTTCTTTGTACTAAATCAAATAATATTAAAAAAAAATAGTCTTTGAACTAGGTAGGCACTGAAAAGAATAAGGTGGGGATGCTGACATCTGGTTTCTGTTAGAGGGGTGCTATTAACCTATGAGGCTTTGAATGTGTGTGTGTGTGTGTGTGTGTGTGTGTGTGCATGTGTGACTTTGTTTTTAACGATGTGCGAGGTGGTCATGAGGAAAAATTGGACCACCTATAGGAAGTAGTAGTTCAATCCAGGCTGCTGGGACTAAACAAAAGACAATCTAACTGTGGGGAAAAAATGCAATGAAGTAATTTACTTAGTAATTTAGTAATTACTTAGTAATTAGGTTTAATCCATACTGTCTTCGGTTACCCTTTTAGACATCTAGGAAAAACTGATCAAGACCTAATGTTCCCAGGACCATAAGCACAGGATGAGATTGAGCCACTCAAATCTCCTGCTGTGGCTCTTGGGTGCCTTCCATGGGGAGATGGTTGGGGACTGGTTCTGGGATGTATGAAGGGCACCCACCAGGGTCATGGATGATAAGTTGATAGCACACAGTGGCTTCATCACCTGTGGCATCCTTATCACTTGTTAAATATTTTGAATAGTTAGCCCAGTCAGTGCATGTGACTTTGGAGTCCTAGATAACTACCAGCTGGTTGTGTGTGAACTTATTACTCTCATAAACGGAGTTGTTGCTTTTTATTTATTTTATTTATTTTTAAAGGAGGAGCCTATGCCGCAGGACTTCTGTGTTTTCCTGATGTGCATACTTTCTGGTGTTCTGAATGTGCCCTATCTCAAACTCCCATCGCTCTGGGGCCAAGTCAAAAAGTTAGCCTCCAAAACACTGCAAATTTCTTTCATTCCGTTGAATATCCATATGTCACTGTTGTAATGAGCCGGAACAATCAAGCTGATGAGTTTAAAGTTATCAGGTAATTTGCATACAAAAGCAGCAACATGATTCTCTGTACAAATCCAGGATAAGGATATGTGCAGGCTGATCTGATATTCCCAGCCCTTGAAATAAATAGAAGATTATGCTAGTATGTTACTCTGTAAGCAACACAACATGGTAATGTGGTCCGGGAACTAATAGGAAGTTGTCAGCAGTAAAGCTCTAAAATTAATTTGAATCATTAAAAAAAGATAAATTAGACATTATTACTCTTCAGAAAATCAAGCCCCATAGTGTTATTTGGGAAAGATTGAAGAATCAGCTTCTCCCAGTTCTCAGGCTTTGGACTTGGACTAGAACTATACCACTGGCTTTCTTGGCTCTCCAGCTTGCAGACAGTAGATCATGGGACTTGTCAGCCTCTATAATTGCTTGGGCCAATTCTTTATAGCACACCTTTCTATATTCTAGAAATATATTTCTAATACAATCTCTTTTTACATATTGATTTTGTTTCTGTGGAGAACTCTTGCTAATACATACGCCTTGAGAGTGCCCTTCTCTGCCCTTGAAGGCTGTATTTCCACCATCACCAGTCATGTGAGAGAGGAGTCACTTGGTGCCAGTGGGAAGCCGTGCTCAACAATGTTCATAGCTGCCAACTGAAACAGCCCCAGAAATCATTAGTCCACCTCTCTGCTTGTGGCACCTGGTGATCAACTCATTTCTGGACTGAGTGTTCTAAATTTGGAGGCAGTATGTCTTTAGGAATTACAAACAACAGTTTGAAATTCATTGGGAATATCTGCTTATAACATTATACATAATTTTTGGCAGCTCCTGACCTATTCTAATCTGTACATTTGAAGGCAACAAACACTATTTAGTTCAGAGACAATAAAGAAAAATTTCAGATAAAAAAAATTATGGTGATAATAGACTGGTGAACCCAGCAAGACCCCTAAAATCAGAAGTCATTCGCTTACAACTTGCTAATGCTCAGATCTGATCATGCTGCTGCCTCTAGCAGACCAATTCAAAGAGTTCTTTTGAACCAAAGATGAAGTTTGAACAGTTTGGCACAGTTAAAAGTTCTTGCATAGACTGGGCCTCGTCTACTCTGCAACCTCTCTCTGACCATGCGTTCTCTTCCCACCTTTGCACTTGCCATTCCTGCCAACCCTGCCAACCCTCCCCTCTCTGATCCCTGCACAAATATGACTATTCATGGAATACCTACCCCCTTCAAAAACCCATCTTCCCCTTAAATTCTGAGCATCCCTGTACACTTACCTTAAACTCCACACCGTGCAGGGAGTCTTCTCGGACAGCCAAGGCTAGATGTGAGTCTCCGAGAGTCTTTAACACTCTGGTCTTCCTCCTCTTACCCAGTTCATCACCCTGCCTGCACCTGAACCTTGAAAATTGTGCTAAAGTACCCTAGTTATGGCAACAAATTTGCAGGTATACTATGGGGTATTTTAAAAATTTGAGGGAAATACGAAGACAGCTATGGACATCACATGAACTACTGTATTCCTTGGATCTAGCTACTTATTAAACTGAACTATTGGGTATTTTTTTTGATCTTGAGGCACATGAAAACATTCATGAGATACTCAAGACAAGAATGGAAATATCTTTCCTATATTGCAATTGCCTCTTTACTTGTCTGGGTGTCTCCTTAGATCTCTTTCTTTCTTTCTTTCTTTACATGTTAGAGAACTCTACTGGAATCAGTGAAAAGTTTTGTGACACTTTCTAGAAAAAAAATTGTATATGCTCCTTTGTTTAAGAGATTCATGGGGACTTGTTCCCATCTGTGAGTCCCAATCAGAATGTCCAGTATCACAGGACTTAACACAGGCTGAATAGGTGAGTAACCAGAGGTTTCACTTGGCTGATTTTACATCTGCAGAATAGTCTGGAGGAAGGAGAACACTAGAAATAGGACTTAGGAAGAAAGAAAATTCTTAAGTCTTTCACAAGAAGGAGAAAGTGTTACTTTAGCTCTCCATTTGCAGGATTTGGGAGTGAATACCATGTTCTGTTTGGGTTCTGAATCAATTGACAGCGGATACAAGGAGCCAAGTAAGACCCACATATATGTTCTACTAATGGCATAAATGTAATAGAAGGAAGATTAATTAGACTAGTTGGAGAGGTGCAAGACTGGTTATTTTGTGGGGAACGC
The DNA here is from genome assembly GCA_004363575.1 of Solenodon paradoxus. NCBI lineage: Eukaryota > Metazoa > Chordata > Mammalia > Eulipotyphla > Solenodontidae > Solenodon > Solenodon paradoxus. The sequence continues at coordinate 26,187 of RJWH01003438.1, forward strand.
ATTGTTCTGAAGAACTGTGACTTGCTGACCCTTAAGACAAGGCGCATGAGATAGATCAAAAGAAACAAGTTACCAGGGACTGGTGGTTACTAGTGTATACTTGCCCAGAGGAGAAATGCAACCTATTCTATTAACATTTCAATGGGTTCCCTAGTTGAGGACAGGAAATAGCACACCAGGTGCACTCCCAGCACTTCATCCAGAGAGTACATGTGTGGGAAGCTCTTATTTTTAGGACTCAGACAGGAACTCATATAAGGAAAATGGGTTACTCTTTTGCTTATCATTATTGTCATCATTGTTGGTTATTTGTTTTCTATGTGTCAATAGACACAAAAGCCTAACTCTGACTTGGAAAATCCCAAGGGGTCTCCTGGATACCTTCACAGAAGTCAGAGAGAAAATTAGTACAACTTGAGAAGAGGATCAAACAAACCTCAAATGTATAAAGGTTTATCTTTTCCTCTCTCCCCATCTCTCCATCTCTCTGTATTTCTCTCTCTCTTTGGTGACCCTATAAATATTTTGATTACTATTAATTATGAGCTACACTGCCCATTGAAACCCACGTGATCTCTGTTTGGCACAAGACAACCAGATTCCCCCCATACCACCTCTAAGTCTAGGGCAGTCTCTCTGTTCTCTGCAGTACCCTCCCTTTGCCTGGTTCCAGAATCATCCTTTTCAACTACAAATGTTGTTTATGACATTCTGTAGGAGCAATAAACCTTGTTGTTCATATGCTGGATTTATTCATTCATTTATTTGTACCAGTGAAAAAGTTTTATTTGTCATTCTGATTGCCTTTTGTCTTTAATTTCTTGAAAGGATAATAACTTCTATTTAAATTATTAGACACATTTCCTCACCTAGAATGAATTACCATTTTTCAAGTCATACCCTTCCCCTGACAATTTATTATACTCTGCTATAAATCCCAAGGATGAGCTTTCTCCTCCTGTGTGGGCAGAGAGAGGGAAAATATTTCCTCTAAAGTGCTAACTTTAAAATTATGCATGAGCAAGGGGAGGCACCATTCGTGAGGGTCATTGGTAGATAACTGATTTCTACCCAGTGAATCTCAGTTTATTGATTTGATTATTTAATAGAAAATTTGGAAAGGAGAGGGAAGTTATAGGAGAAGATTATAGAAAGTGCTCTGTGCTGTGCTTCTAAGACGGACTTCCATTAGTATATAAACAGTAGGCTATTTCTTTTTTCTCCTTTTTTTTAACTATTCAATTAAGAAAGGAAAATCAGTACAAATGAAAAATCTGGGGCCTGATCTTTCTGCATCAGAAATAGATAAATTGGGAAGTTGAACTGAAATGAGGCTCATTAGAAACATAGGCCCACCCCATGAAATTGACACTAAAGTCATGAGTTATTGTGAGTCAGATATAGGGCAAGATTCTTTATACTCTTGGGAACTAGAGTCAAGGTCAAAGAAGCAAAGATAAAATATACAGACCTATCTCAGAAGCAGTGAAGCTAAAGATGTTCCATCTGTGAACAAGAAGGTCCGTGGGACCCACTCAGGAACTCTAAATGAAGAACGTGGAAGGCGGCGCTGCCAGGGAGCTTGTGAGCTGTGTGAGGACATCGTTGCTGCTCAGTCTCCATTGGTGTCATGTGCAAATACATACCTAGTAGTACAAGAGCTTAAAAAAGTTATCTAAAGAATAGTTTAAGACTAAATATAAAAATATTTTATTAATTTTGAAAATTGCTTAAATATTTTTATGAAGTCTCTCAATTTCCAAATCTTGTCTGCTAATATAAAATTTTAAAACATCGTGCAGGCCAGATGAAACACTTCTATCACTTGAGCACCAATTCCATTCTTTGCTGTATGAGGCGGACTCGTGGAGTTTCTTTTAGCAAACAGAGTAAAATGTATTCTTTGATGTCATCCATTAACATCCATATGTTGAGTTCCTGCTATATGATAGGTCTCGTGACGGAGGACCCACCTGCATGAAGCTTACGTTCTAGTGGGGGAGGCAGACTAATGTAAAAAGAAATGCATGTGACACAATTCAGACAGTGATAAATGTTATGGTGAATACAAATAAGTCTAAGGGATGAGAGATGGCTGAAGGGCACTATTGTAAATATATTGGCAAAGGTCTTTCTAGGTAGAATCTATCAGGAAAGACACTGGCATAAAGCAAGGGGCAAGTTGTGCGGTGTGTATAAGGGGACAGGAGTGGAAGAGGGGCAATTCCAGGCAGAGTGCAAAGACCTGGGGTAAAAGTATAAGTAAAAATGCAAACATATACTTCCACATACTGTATCTAGCGGAGGGAGGACTGGATGGTTGAAGCATAATGAGCAAGAAAAATTGTGATAGGTATGTCCGAGTCAGATGAGTAACAGGAAGTCATACCACATGAGATCACATGGAGCTGCCCATCCTTTAAGGTCCGTTTCAAAGGGGGATAGTTGAAACATTAGGGAAAATATTAATGACTGTTTAAGCTAAGTTATAGTTACATGGGTTATGAGAGGGTTTGTTATGTCTTCTACTTTTGTGTAAGTTTGGTAGTTAAAGCAATATGTTAAATAAGTTCTAGTTCAAAACTCCTTTTTAAAAAATTCTGTTTCTTTGAATTTCCAAAATACCTTATTTTTGGAATAACTCAATCAAAATGGTTCTTCAATTGTATAATAAATCTATCATAACATATATCTTCATTTCTCAATCAGTTTGTAAGAACCTGAAAATCAGGTTGATGATTCACATTACTTTTCTGTCCTAAAATTTAGCGCATTGCTAGACATCAAGAATTCACCCACTAAATATTAACTGATGGGTGGATTTTTCAAGTATTTAAGTATCTCTGTTATGCCTGGCTGTGTGATAGGAAGGGTGGGAAAAGGTATCTTGATATAATGGTCCTTGTCATCTGGGAATACCTAATATTCAGGTACTGATGTTCTGTAGCAGAAGTTTAGCATTTGTCAGGATAGATATGATAAATGGTAAAGGGACATCAAAGGATGAGATATAAAGAGAAATTGTTGCAATTTGTAAAACCGTTCTATTCATCCTTATAGCATTTACCTGATGATTGCGAGGTGAAAGCAAAATAAAACAAAAAAAGATAAATACTTTTATTCTGATATGGTAACCTCAATTTGATGATATGATGCATTTTGGTAGCTCCTTTGGGCTCGGTTCAATATTTTAAAGAAAAATACACTAGAGTCTTAGGACTTTTTTTTTCTTCTTTTTGTCTCACCACTGTTAAAAGTTGGACTAGACAAAATTAAATAGTTGAGAAGACTTTATTTAAGAGTATTGCAATGAAGTAGAGAAACCAGAACTCAGTATGAATGCAATTCCCCTGAAACAAAAAGTGGGAATTTTTTTAAAAGCCGGGTGAGAGGGACAGCACAGAGCACCTATGTCTAAAGAAAAAGCAGACTTTCTCATGCCTTTGTGAAGGGACGTAGTTTATGTTTGCAACACAGAAAGTGGAAGAGGGGGGTTCTATCTCCTAGGATGCCTATATTTTAAAGAGATGGCCCTTAAATTCTTGAGAAAGACATTGCTGGGTTGTAAAACTACTAAGAGGGTTTTAAGATGATCTACATATATCTCAAAGGAGCAGAGAAGCAATTTACAATGAAGATAAATTTTCTAAAGTAAATGCTTTAAGAAAAGGGAAGTCAGGGTCTAGAGCCAGAAAGGAGACTGCTAAACTTCAGTCATGCCTAGTGCAATCTTTCTCACCACCTTCTCATCGGCTGGCACCTCCTGCTCTCCAACATGGCATTTGGAGGCATGGCAAATATGTGGCTTGCATGAGCTCATGTAACTGGGAAGATCTGGTGTCTCTGTCTCTAGTGATGTCCTTTGTCTACCTGGCTACTGCTCATACTGGTAGTCCTTGTGGATGAAAGGTACAGCCGGGTTAATTGTGCCCAGTGTTTCTCTTGGATTGATGAGAGTCTACAGCAGTGGCTTTCTTCCCTTTCCCCTGCTAGAGAGATTGAGAATGGATCAGGCATGGATAGTATGTGAGTGTCTTCCATGAACTAGGACAAAATCCTTTGCCTTCAGGATCTTTTTCAATATATTGTATTGTGATAGAAATGTCTATTATTTTTCTCTGAAGAGATCTGAAGAGGATTAGTGGCACAGCCATCACTGGCTCTACCTCCACCACCTCTGTTTTTCCTCTTTTATCTCCTTTCTTCCTATAATATCTGAAACTAGCTGGATCATGGCTTCCACTACTTGCAGTCACACTTTTTACACAGGTCAGGAAGCTCAGGGTTCATAGTGTATAGGAGAAAGAGAAAAAGTTCCAAGGGAAGACAACTCTGACATCTGAGATCTAAAGGTTTAGAAATTTGGAAGAATTTTCTCTCTGGTCTTCTGTTTGTTTGCTATTTTGCTCTGGAAACTAAACTTCATGTTTTGTCCTTAGAGGGTAGATAGCTATAAGACAATAAGATTTAAAAAGAAAGTTAAAATGCATTAGTTTCATATTTGTGATCTCTGCTGCAAATAACCTATTTTAAAAATTATTAAAAAGAGGATATTGGTGTAAGCTCAAAGGATGAGTGTAGAAAGAGATTAAAAAAAAAAAAAAAAGTTGAGTACAGGTTCAGTAAAGAAAGAAAGCCTGAGAGAGAGAGAGAGAGAGAGATACATTTTCAAGTGAATGAGTTCAGATTTGAAATCCGAAAATAACACTAAAGTGGGGTAGTGGGAGACTTTTCAGTATAGCTTAAAATTTCCGCGTTTGAGTAGTTCCAGGTGACAGGGTTTCTCAGATGTATATTTCAACTGCTAAATGAATGCTAGCTTGCATTACGGACAACCCAAATATTTCTCACATGATAGTATGTAATGAGGATGGGGAACCAAGATCAGAATTATCTCCAGGCAAAGGAAATCATAAATTTGAAAGTTATATGGCTTAAGATTTAAAAGTTAACCCAAGTTATAAGTCTTCCCTCCTCCCTCTTACCCCATAGAAACATCCATACCAAATCTCCTAATTAAGCTCCTATAAGGTAAAAAGTTATACTTTTTTTTTGAAAGGAAAAGTGCAGGCAGGAATGAAGGCAAGTAGGCATGTAGGAAGAGAGAGAAGGAAGAAGCATCTTAATTTAATTTTTATTTAATTGTTTACGTGGCT